>JBBPKF010000721.1:0-10289 GCA_038089175.1 Binderoboletus segoi | reverse complement strand
AAGGCAGAAGACAAGTAATGAGTTGACAAGGGCAGAGTAATCAAGAGAGGGCCAGAGAAGGCTGGAGGGGTGTGATGACTGTTCAGGGATGGATATGACAATTCCATACCTTACTCCAAATGTAATTAAAGACCTCCACACTCCATATATTCCCAGTAGTGGGAATATCAACTTAGTCCCACTTCTCTGGCCCTTGTCTAACTCTCCTGCTCATTCCTCATCATCCATCCCTGTCTCCAATCCTTGATTCTACTCCAAACCTCCAAAATCCAAGGACCTTGAACTGTACAAAAGCATGACCCATAAGCCCTGCACCAATGTTCTCACCACACTAAGTCCCAATCTCTTCTGTCTCCTTCATCAGACCTCCAGTCTAACTCCATCTACTTATCCATTCTGTCCCTCAGAACTCTGGGCCTCCATTGGACTTGATCTCAGAGGACCTGGACTTGACACATGTTGACAAAGTGATGCCCACTGACTCAATAATACCATCCACCACAGCATTCTCTACTGTCCAGCATTTTGAGACCCTGAAAGATATCTGTGACCTTGCCATACTGCAATATCCATCACTGAGCAGTCATCTTATCCCTCTGGCCTCCTCCAGTACTCTCTGAATTACTTCACCCTGTTATGCAAAGGCAATGCTGTGTTGTTGCTTATGCAGAAGACCTTAGTGTGCACTTGAGTAGTACAACAACTGTTTGCAATGGGAAAAAGAATACTACTTAAGTGACTGCATGTCAGATCACTCAAGAGATGCTAAACACAGCATATAATTGCATGGATCTAGCTAAGGAGTCAACTAGTGCTATCTGGCCTTTTATACTACTATGGAGAACCTGATAAGATGACTGAACAAATGGAAATACTACTGTGCATCTATAGATATGAAGAAGGATCAAAAATGCTGTGAAGGCACCGTAGAAGTGATGTTGAAACCTCTGTCAAGGTGGAAATGAAAAGAAAATAACAATGTCTATATTAGAAAGATCTGGATCATGATGCAATCAAAAGTAGAGCTATCACATGAGGAGGGATAAGTTCAGACAGGGAATAAGACAGAACAAAAGATAGTGAAGGCACTAGTGTCCATGAAAAGGTGGGAAATTTGTAACATCACCCCCACACCAAGGATGATGCTCCAGCAATCATTCCAATTTGCAATAAGCCACCCCAGGGAATCCTGTGATGTTGGTGTAGGTAGAGTCATCCCATTCATCCTGGTAGGAGGACTCTAAAGTCAAAGGGGAGGGGACAGTGGTGGGCATGAAAGAGGGAGGAATATTGTGATGGTGGTAGTTTCTGACTGCTTCATTGATCCAGACTTGAGTCTTTGGATAATATAAACTACCTGCCCATCTTTTGTTGGAAGATCTTCCACCACTAGAAGTTCTGGAGAAAGGAGTTTGAAGAAAATGAGTGCAAGGTTTCTGTAGGCAGGCTGGAGAATTATGGCCTGGAGTGGTTTGATGACAATGAAAAAAAGGTGAACCATTTGCAATCTATCCTGACATGTCTAATGCATTGGCAATGAAAGCAAGCATTGGGATATTGTGAATCGGTGGGTTGTGAGAAAGGGTCATCCTGCATACAAAGAAGGGCTATCAAAGTATTATGATCCAAGCTTTGCACTGACTGGTTGAAAGCTTCCTCCTCATGAGGGGTAAGTGGAGTGGAGAATGCACTGGGAGTAGCAGATACTAAAGAAGAAACTGCTTGAGGAGGGGGAATAGGCAGTGGCTCCTCTTCCAGTATGATTGAAAGACAATGGGCCAAATTGATATCTCTGCAAACATCTGTCATTTCTAGTTGTATCATGACAGAAAAGATGTCATCAGTGATTTTCTTAGCAGAAGAAGAGATGAAGTTGAGAGGCAGTCCTTTTGTATTTCTACTAAGGGGATTTTGAACAATGTGATGTGTTGCCAGGGAGATATTTTGAGTGTATATAAAGATGCAACATAAATGAAATAGGACAGAGTCTGTGTCAAAAAGGGCTGTTATGACTAACCCAGAGAGGGATAGATGTATTCTTGTAAACTGGCTAAGAGAGAGAGAAAGGACAAGAGGGTAGAATACAGGTGAAGTGCTGCAAGTTGTGAGAATGTAGAGTGAAAGTGTAAGACTGTTAAACTAAGGTTGGACTATCTACAGGAAACTTCAGAACTGTTACAATTTTCCCTCTTTCTCAATGAACTACTCTTCCTTCACTGTATCAAGGCCACTTCTCTTCTTGTTATACAAGGACTCACAATTCTCTTCACTACTTTCTTGACCTTATGACTCCTTCTTTTATTGTATCTCTGGTGTTACAGACATCCACCTCCTAACCAAGTTCTCTTTATGCTTAGTTATACCCCATTTCCTCATCACATGTTTCTATCATTCTACATTTTTCCTTGATCTTCTGTGCTGATGTGTCCTCTTCTATGCATTTCTACCACATTCTATGGACTGGCCCTAAACCAGCCACTTCACTGCATATAAGTTGCTACTGCACATCATGTACTCCAGCTAATTCTATGCTTGTAATCCTATCAAGCTTTGTTGCTAGCATCACCATGTGACCTCACCAGTCCTTAGTAGTCTTCTGTCCAAGTGGTTGTTGCTGTCTTGACACCAAACTTGTGTATTGCCTTGCCGTGACACCCTCATACCATTCCAGGCCATGACTAATACTAATACAGCCAGAATGGAATGGAGAGCATTGGAATGAAATTGAATGGAACAGAGAGCATAGCATGAGTACAAAAGGAAATGGATTGGAGATGGAATGGAGGTTCAATGGAGTTGTCTATGAGCAGCAGAGATGGTCATATAAGACCAGAGATGGGTGCAGAGGACTGGAGTCAGTCTGAGATATGACAATGACCATTGTTCCATATCTAGCTACATCTTTTAACTTAGAAATGCAGTTGTCTCATGTAATAGCAAGAAACAGGACAACATTACCACCTTATTGTGCAAAGCTAAATATGTCACACTTGCCCACTGTGCAAAACAAGGCCTTTAGCTATGCTACATCATGCAGGATATTGGAATGCACAGCAGGAACAAAACACCCCTTACTGACATCTTCTTCAATGATACCACCACCATCACACTCATGTGGAAAGCCCACTTCCACAGATGAAGTCATCACATCAGAATTCAATTACATTTCATGTGCAAACATGTCAAAGATGGAACTTTCAGGATCATGCATGTACTGACAGGCAACATGCTCACTGACAGACTCACAAACTCACTCACACAGGGACTGCACAAGACCATGCTTACCCATTTCTCACTAGCACCAGTTTGAGGGGGTGTGTTGAAGATCATCCTGTTTCCCAGTACATACTTAGTGCCTTTTCACTACTTACACTCCATTACCATATTTAGACAGCAGCACCAGCTATCCCACACATCTGTTTACTATGCTTCTCTCCAGTATTGGATAATCACAGGAGTGGGGTGAAGATATCTTGCAGTCAGCAACCTCCTCTGGGACAGATGAATGTCTTAAGAGAACAATCTTGGTAGTGGAAAATACACCATAACTAAGGCTATAATCATTGTTGACACTGATGTCATTGAACATCTAGTCCTGTAACCCTGTTGTAACATGATGCCAAGGCCAGCACTTTTTTAGTAGACACTGCCTTGAAGTCAAGATTCTGGGTTGATTACTACCTTCTGTCATGTGAGTAAATTAATATTGGATGGTTTCCATGATTCATACACACCATGATCTATTGATATCATGGCCACCACACTGGAGCCACATTTCTCATTCTTTTTTGGTCACAATGTGACACATTCCCATAGCACTGTTCACACAAGAATAGATCCATTGTGCAGTATTCTCCATTATTGGTTGCAAAGAGGGATCATCATGTTTATATATCCTGGTTTGTTTAAGACAGTACTCACAAAGGGTCATTCACTCACTGCATTGTCAACATCTTATGTACAGTGTATTGTCACACTGTTTAGTTGAGATATCACATTCTACTTCTCAAAATGATTCTGCTACACGAAATTTGATCCACTGTCCACACTGACCAGGTCATTACTGTCTCCATTCACACTCCCTGTAACATCTTCTAGCCCCTTGTTGTGCCCAACTCCTGCAAACACAAGTGCTGTTCCAACATTCCCACAGCAGACAGCATCAACAATTCAAACCCAGTGCCAATCCTGCCTGCCTGTTTAACTTGAACATCACATGCATACAGCTCCTGCATGCTCATGATGAATGGAGGAATCAGAGTGTACATTAGAACCATCCCCATGATTATCAACAGTATGGACTGTCACCTCCAGTTGGGGCCTCCCAAAAGGCAAACTATCCAGCTCCAGGGATATACAGAGGGGTGCTGAATCAGAAAACAATCATTCCAGCTTGGTCAGTGATTTCAATCTCTTCATGAGTGTGAATGGCAGCAATGGATACAGAAAGGGAGGACGACAAAGGGACATACTCAAGAAAGTAGAGAATTTCTTGCTGGACCAACAAGTTCATGTGTGTTACAAATTTCTTCCTTCTTACTATTTGCTGCTTTGCTGTGCTGTGTTCTTCATATATCTCTTGACTTACACCTCCATCATATAGTAATAGGACTCAATGCTCTCATTCTCTACATAACCATACTGTGTATTCTCCTTTGCCTCTATCTTCTGCAGCATGGACACCTACCTCCTAACTAGGCTCTCTTACACTTAGTCACTTATCTGATCCTTCCATTGTTCCATCTGTTTCCTTCTTCTTCTACATTGCATCATCCACAGATATTCTGTCAGGTTCTTTGAACTTTCATGAACCAGCCCTTAACCACCCACACTCTGCATTTAAGTCATTACAATGCATCATGTTCCCTATCTAGTTCTGCACAATTCACCTTGTCTTGATGAGCTAGTATCTTCTTAGGACTTGCCACTCTAAGTAAGCTATCTGGCCTAGTGAAGAGTGTTACAAACACACTTCTGCAAAGCATAACCATTATTTTCACTTCATCAATGTCTCAGTGAGACCATGAACACATGCTAGTCACATGACACTCACATGACCATCATGCATAACACTACATAACCCATATCACAGTAATGCCACCATAACATCACATCATGAACACAGCCATAAGGCTATGACAATACAAGGCTGTGCCTCATAATGATATCACATATATCATGACTTCCACAATGACACTTAATGTCTGTCACAACCCTAAATCCATCTAGATCTAACCACAATCCCATATGATCTTTTACAACAAGCTTCCATTCTTATTTATCTATAGATCTACTACACCATGCCAATATCACAAGGCTGTGCCTTCCATTGTGATTCTTCCATCACAAAGCTATGCTTATCTATGAGGCTATACAGGTACACACCTCCAACATGCATCATTAGTCTCCATATGCTTCTATTTAATATATCACACTACAAGGGCTATGCTAACATGCAGATACCTAACTGTATCCTCATGGACAATTACTAATATATTATCATACAATACCCATATATAGAAATATGATACAAATAGATACAAACATGTACTTTAGTATATAAGTAATGTGACACCAACAAGACTAGCCAGTCTAGTTCTCCTGGGTACTTTCCACCAAAGTCATACAGGCAGATATGACTCAAAGTTACTCTTGACTATACTAAGACTAAAAGACCTCCAGAAGGCACAATGTAGACAATCCATGATCTTGACAATAGGTTGTAGTAGCAATGGCTTCAACCCTGACCCAACATGACTTAGGTGTTGCATCAGAGAGCACTGTCTTGCTCACTGTGTCCTCAAAGTGTTGCCTTGCTGCAACACCACCTTCAACCATTGGAAGCCATCTGGTTGCCTTAACCTAGTTTAGTGTTTGCTTATTGTCTAGTGTGGACAATGTATCACCTTATAGGAAGACCATCACTCCTCAGATGCTAACTTGCAAGTACTGCATAATAATGTGTTGGTTCAGTTGCCACTGCCTCATTGTGTGATACATCTGGAATAATTGCCTCATAAATTGAATGATCTCAAACATGCACAATGCTGCACTATGTGTGAATTAAAAGATAATGGCCAACTTCACCCAACCATCTGGGATAGGTGGCATGGAGCAAATCCACCATATCATAACAGCAGTATTGATACAAATGGGCCATAGTAGACAGGGCTGTATTAATACAAGTGGACAAAGTTTCATTCCAGGTAATGTACTGTTGTATGGATACAACTGGGAAGCTGGTTCACAATTCCATGTTTGCTTACCAATATGTAGTTCTATCCCAATTTGCTGGTGCACATCTCTCAGATCACACAGAGATCTGTCCCTCTGCTTCCCATGCCTTCCATCTAGTATGGCTCATACCTGATACCTGAGTAGGTTATTTCAAGTCAAGATAGCCAGTTTGAGACACCAGAAAGATGCAAAAACAAATGATAAAACTATTACAAAAGGCTAGAATCAAAGGTGTAGTTACATAGATGATTATTACTGCTGCCTGGGGACTTGTGTCTCATACTCCCCACTGCAGCCCCATCATCATCATTGCTCCACCATGGCAGTGGACATTCATGGCATTGGGGTCATCATGATGACATCATGTTTGTTGTGTTCAAGTTTGTTGTCCCCATCTCATTTTTCTGGCTGCATTATCTTGTGTTGACATGGTCATTTCCATTGTTTCCCTTGTTCCATTGTGACCCTGTCTTCATTAGTCCAGCATGGTAGTCACTGGCCATGTTCATAATGTCACCATCATTGTTCCATCATATCATTGGCCTTGTTGTCATCCTGTCACAGCAGCTGTCCCCATCCCCCCATCACTCTGCCATGGCAGTGACCATGTTTGTGATGGCATCATGGTTGGCAGCATCATTGTGTAGTTGTGCCATTGGCCTTGATCTCATAGTATTGTTGTTGTTGTCCCATCATAGCACCATTGCCCTTGTCATCCCATTGCAGCAGCCCATCCCTGTTTTCCCTGCCACCCCATTGTGGTAGTGACATCATTCCTGTCTTCCTCATCCATCACCCCTCATTGTGGGACCATCCCCCTCCCCATTCTCATTGGCATTGCCTCATCATGGCACTTGCCATGCTGGCATCATCATCATTGTGCCATGCCTGGGACCTGTCATTGTTGTTGCCCCATTATGGCACTGCTGCATTCATGTTGATGTTGATGTCATCTTCATGGTGTCACCCTATCATTGTTGTTGTCATCAGGTCACCATGGTACTGCTCTCATTGTCATCATTGCTATATAGTGGCACTTGCCATGTTTGTATTGATGTCTTGCTGAAGCATGGACCACCCAGACACCAAGAGGGGCATGAAGCAAGTGGTTGTGCTCAAAATGAGATGGGCAAATTGAACTCACCCATTCTGCCTTTTGTTCACTTTTAGCAAATTCATATGTGCTTAGGGAAATCCTAGACTGACTGACAGTAATGACACTGTTTGAAAGCTAGATGAGATTGTGGTCCTTGCTCTGTTGTTTCACTGTTCATGCCATGAGTGAATAAAGAGGTTTGGATGGTTGTTTGGTCATGCTTAGGGTTCACATTGGACACATACCAAGTTGTCATGAATCCAGGAGCCCAGTGTGCTCCATACTTTGGGACCAAGTTAAAAGGATACTATGGGTTAACTTAGAGGTCAGTGTGTGTTGCTAGAGAGCCAAGTAGAATCATTTTGTCCCATCAAAACATATACTTAGAGGCAGCACAGCCACATTTTTGGGATACTAAAGTTGAATCTGATTGGACAGCACTTTATATAAGTCCAGCCTGGAGAACAATATGCAATGGGTAGACCACTGGGTATCTGAGCATGTATCAATACCCTCCAACTTAAGGGGGACATACCCACTATGGAAGGTACAAGTAATGCTATGGGTCATGAAATGGATACCTGTGGGTGTACCCATCATGGGTATACCCATGGATATCCTTTTGAGGTGCCTCTATCATCTTGAGGATGATGTGCTGTTGGCATCAAACCATGTTGTGCTGTAAGCATGAAATAACAGTGGTGTGGCAGTGTCAATGACAATCCAGTGGTCATCATGCTGCCATTATTGCCTCATTACTATGTATTCAGCCCATTGTGTGCCCAAGGTGTACCATGAGTATGTAAGAGGGCAAGTGCAATCCTGGATGCAGCAAGCCAGGTGCAGTTTGCATGTATGCCCATTTAGGCAATTATTGGCAGCTAGGCACACCACTATTGTCCATTTTGGACAGGTAGCAGATCAACAAACACCGTCCCTGATGTATTGATACAGATACCATAACAGTGCCACTGTATTGATACAATTTATAGGGCCGAGAAGCATCACAGTGTATTGATACATTCTGCTCTACTGTTATCACATTTGTATTGATAATAATGACAGGATAGCCTGGCAAATCGAAACCCATTAGCTGGATGACAATCACCATGAAATAGCCCAGAGCAATGGTAGTGGACTCATTACTTCTTCACGTGCCTTATCCAGCGAGTAACAGCTTACTCATATCCACTACAGTCATCAGAACAGTGTTCATTGCAGTGCCGATGATGTTGACGATCATCTCTAGGGTAAACAACACAAGGAGAATGATGAGTATTAGCCTTGATCGATTGTACATACATAGAGAATCGTCGCAACTGTGCAGTCACAATCATACCTTGTGCTTTATTGACCGTGTCTCGCACTGCAACTCACTATCAGATGCGCTGAGAAAGATAAGAAATATCCATTGATAGGAAATGTACAATATCCCGCCTTAGAAACACCCACGAGCTTAACTTATGGGCCGATGTTGAGAAATGGGCTCGCAGTTGGTTGGTCTTGGGCTGTTCCCTCTGTGTAATCTCCGCAAGTGGCGGCGTCTGTGCAGGATGTCAGGCAGTGTTGTCCAGCTGCGGACTGTTACGATAAATCGGCAGTTTCTTAAAATTGCCACACTGCCCTGTGAAATTGGGGACTCTCCCGTGTGTATCGCATGTAGGGTGAAGATTTAAGCAGCTGTGTTAGTATGCCCAACAATCCGTCCATACTTGAGGGTTTCGCCACGAATGCCGCGCGTAATGCGCCGTTTTATGATCCTCAACATAGTAATGGCTCTTTGACGTACAGTTCGCTGAAGTGATCAGTCTAACCACACAGTACAAGGTAAATAATCAACCTGATTGTTAACATCTGTGGGCCAGTGGCATGACCGCACCCACAGTAGATTATGTAAGGTTTCCTCTTCCTTAGTGACCATACGAGCCCCTGAGGCGCAGCCCGTGGCCACCTGCGTCTACAATCCGAGTGACGCGTCAAAGATGGACCCATAGTGGCCCATGGGCTCCTTGATTTGACCCTGTTCGGGCGTCCCACGCCCTCGATGTTTCGTTTGACGTGGCTACGACAACCATAGATATCTCCAGTGCAAGGGGAGCTGCTGTGCTCATGATCGGACAATACATTGTCGATCGGACACCGCGAAGACCGAACCAAACGAGCACCAGCATGGTGCACTAGAGTTACGTGTCGACGCATCAACGAAGTGATTCGCCCTTTCCCTCAGTATGTCTCCAAGGGCGCGATATTAGTGGGGCCCGAACAGCCCAGGATCCATGTGGCTGGCGTATCGCCGTACCATGGCTCTCTGCTTGTTGCTTGCCTCTCGAACTGAGTTTGAGCGTATGGAGTCGTCTATGGTAGGTATCCACTACGAGAGGATGGAGTAACTGGACGGGATATTGCTCCACGAATTCAGTCTTGGGTGAAAACGTGGCGTGGGGAAGCTTGGGGAAATCATTTTCTGTCGGTGCATTTGAGCAGAGGAGAGCGTGGGAAACGATCAGAATGGGGGCCTCGACCTTCGTGCGACCGCGTGTCCGTGACCGTGTCTGTGTCACGGCGCCCATCGAACCCCTGTCAACCAATGACGTCTTCGGTGAGAACACACCGAAATTGTTGCTCGCGTCCCTGGCCGCCTGCTCCCACCCCTCGATCTGCGCATCGTACTTACCCAAATGCCGGGTCGGGGCCGTTCACACCCGGATCGGGCGTGGCGTACTGGCGCACGACCGACTCTGCCTGCTGTTTGCGCGCCGACCAGGTCTCCTTGAGCGCGTCGCATGTGCTGAGGAGCTGTTTCCAGAGGTACGCGTCCCACGCTTCGAGCCCGGACTTGTGTATGCGGATGAGGTCGCGTGGGTGGGAGACGCCGGTGGGTCCGGTGCCTGAGGTACCCTGGTGGGTTTGGGGCTGGGACTGGGCGTAGGGATCGAACTCTGAGAGGTAGCTGGGC
>JBBPKF010000718.1:0-10302 GCA_038089175.1 Binderoboletus segoi | reverse complement strand
GAAAAATCACTATTCCTGGAAACAAACCTATCTCCACCATACACTGATTTCTTATTGCTAATTTGGGAAAAGAAGACATAATCTTAGAACACCCATGGCTGAAGAAAACGAACCCCATCATTAACTGGCAAACAGGAAAATATTTCTTAGACAAACAATCACCAACCCAAACAACTCTGGAGGAATGTGAACATCTTGACCAATACCTTGCTAAAACCACTATTTTCACTTCTATCACTCACCCAACATTCCTGACTGAGGCGACTCTCCCAGACCAATACAAGGACTTCGCAGATGTATTCAAGGAACCTCCAAAGGGAGAACTACCACCACTATGGGGACAATTTGACTTCTTCATCCTCACTAAAGATTCATTCATCCCAAAGGTAGCAAAGATCTACCCCCTTAACCCCTCTGAACTCTCCACCTGCAAAGACTTCGTCCATGAAAACCTGGAAAAAGGGAAGATCATACCATCCTCCTCCTCTCAAGCTGCTCCCTTCTTTTTCATAGCCAAGAAAGACAGGACTCTTCACCCTTGTCAAGACTACCAATATCTAAACGAGCATACGGTCAAAAATGCATATTCCTTGCCCCTTATCTCAGACCTCATCGATTGATTCAAAGATGCCACCATTTTCATGAAGTTTGACATTAGATGGGGATATAATAATGTCCTCATCAATAAACAGGACTGATGGAAAGCAGCGTTCATTACCCCAGAAGGACTCTTTGAATCACAAGTCATGTTCTTTGGATTTTTGAATGCACCCCCACATTTCCAAGCCATGATGAACCATCTATTCTGAGACATGATCGGAGAAGGATGGCTGAGTATCTACATGGATGACCTCACCATAGCTTCCTCCCATCTTCCCACTCATCAAGAAAGAACACATCGAGTCTTGGAACGTTTCTGAAAGGAAAAACTCTATATTAAATTATTCAAATGTACCTTTGAAAGCAACCACATGGAATACTTAGGCCTCATCATCCGTGCTGGAACTGTTCACCTCAACCCAGTCAAGGTCAAAGTGATACAAGACTGGAAACCACCCACTTCAGTGAAAGGAGTTCGATCATTCCTTGGATTTTGTAATTTCTACAGAAAATTCATTCCTAACTATGCAAATATCACTCGACCACTCATTGACCTCACCAAATTGGCAATCAATTGGCACTGGAATAATGAACAGAAGCATGCCTTCTGAATGCTTCAATCCATCATAACTTCCAAACCTGTCCTCTGAATGCCAGATGTCAATAAACCATTCTCCATCATGACTGATGCCTCATTGGTAGCCTTCAGGGGTGTCCTTCTCCAGTCTGACAACAACAGTGACCTACACCCATGTGCTTATCACTCCCAGTCTTTCCTTGATGCTGAATGGAATTATGATATCTATGACCAGGAACTCCTGGCTGTCATCCATGCTTTGGATATGTGGAAACACTACCTCCAGGGGACCAGACACCCAGTGACTGTCCTCATGGACCACAAAAATTTAACCTACTTCTGCCAACCTCAACATCTCAATCAATGCCAGGCCAGGTGGCTCATGTTTCTACAGGACTTTGACCTTCACTTCATCGCCGTTCCTGCAGCAAAGGTCACCCCAGCAGACACCCTCTCCTGCTACCCATATCCTGCATCAATTTCTGACAATGAAGATGTCACCCTCCTTCCCGACCACCTTTTTATCCACACCTTGGATTCTGCCATAGCTTCCAAACTTGCCCAATCCACCACTGATGACCCTTTCATTACCAAGGCCCTCAATGCCCTGTCAGATGGCTTTTCACTCCTTCCTCAAGCCTCACCTGCTGATTGGACCTATGACCAGGGCATACTCTATTTTCATAACAGAATTTATGTCCCCAGCACACTCCACAAAGATCTCATCGCCCATCACCATACTTCGCCCGCATTTGGCCATGGGGGGATCTTCGGAACTCAATCTTTCATTATGAAGGACTACTGGTGGCCTGGGCTATCCACCTTTGTCTGCAGATATGTCCAGAGTTGCCCCATCTGCCAGGCCAACAAGGTTAATACTTATCCCACTGTTCCTCCACTCTCCCCTATAGCATCCTCGTACACTTGCCCATTCCAACAGTTATCTGTGGATCTCATTATGGACCTTCCCCTTTCAGAAGGCTATGACTCTGTCATGGTTGTGATGGACCATGAACTCTTGAAGGGGGTAATTTTCCTCCCTTGCTCCAAAACAATCAATGTGGAGGGAGTTGCTTCCTTATTCTTCAAACATATCTTCCCCAGATTTGGACTACATGACAAAATCATCTCAGACAGAGGCCCACAATTCACCTGAGCATTCTCTAGAGAACTTGCTTGACTCCTCAACTACAACATCGCCTTATTCACCACTTATCATCCACAAACAGATGGACAAACAGAATGAACTAACCAGGAACTTGAAACATATCTCTGCCTTTACTGCCAACAAAATTCATCAGCCTGGACAGACTTCCTTTCCATAGTCAAGTTCTGCCACAACTCTGCCATTCATTCATTGACTAAGCAAACCCCATTCTATCTAATGATGGGATATGAACCCAGAGCTTATCCACCTATCAGCAAAACATTTCTTCCCGCTCTGGAAAAACACCTTTCCCTTTTGAATTCAGCCAGGAAAGAAGCCAATGTGGTGCATCAGAAAATGTGCCTGGTGATGAAAGATTAGATCAACTCCCACTTTAAACCATGGAAACAAGGGGACAAAGTATGGCTGGAAGCAAAAAACTTACACTTCCCAGGATCCCACCCTAAGGTCTCTGTCTGAAGACATGGACCTTTCCTCATCAAAAAAGTCATCTCTCCACTCACTTACAAACTAAAACTTCCTCCTACTTGAAAAATCCATCCAGTATTTCATGCCTCCCTCCTATCCTCTTTTACTCTAACAAACAAATTTGGAACACCATTCCTGGAACCACCTCCAATGGACATAGACAGGGATTTGGAATATAAAGTGGAAGCCATTTTAGGACACAGAGGATCGAAACACTGAAGACAATTCCTAATTCAATGGAAGGGATACTCTTCAGCGGAGAACACCTGGGAACTCAAGTACAACTTGGACCACTCTTCCTCCATCCTCCATAACTACAAAACTTACCACCCTTCCATCTTCCCACCACCACCACCATGACTCTTAAAGAAAACGAACACAACCTCATTCTAGGCATCCTCCTCCTTGCCATTCTTATTCTCACTGTCACTGTGATCATTGTCAAAACTCTACAGACATGACTTCCCCAAACCCATCCTCCCATCCCTCTTCACCTATGGTCACCTCAACTCAAACTCTTGAAGTATTACCACATGCATCAGATATTGTAAACATGAACCTCCTCCTTCGAGTCAACTGTCTTCCACCTCTTGAATGATGTCTTATGCTTGGGGCCTTTCTCCAGCATGCTCCCCTTATCCTCCAAATAGAAAACAACCCCACTTACCACTCTTCTCGCATTTTACCTAGATTGGTCCGCATTTACCTTACCTATTGTTCTCTACACTTGGCTTTTGATTTCTCTCTGGATGATGTCAACTTCCCTGCTGCTGAAGCACTCCCATCTGCCCTTAACCACCTTCACAACCAAACATTGGACACTTTGTACAACAAAGGCCTGGGAACGATCATTAATTCCCTTGACCCTACTCTGGCTTGTCCCTACCTGCTCCCCATCCTCCTCACTCTTTCTCCTGCTGACATTAACAATTACTTTATGGAAGACACTGCTGCTTCTCTCAGACACCCCCTCATCCCCACTCCCACCTCCTATTCTCTGGCAGAACACATCACCAAACATGCCCTTACCCCTGCATCTATGCTCCACACCAACTGGCAGGGAAGATGCAGGAATTGGGCGAATACCTCTCTAACTACCGAGGAACGACACCTTGAATCCTCTGTAGTCATACCTAATACCTGGGGAAATACATTACAAAGTCAGGCCAATTCTCACTTGGTCTCCCCCGGTCCCACTCGCATCCTGTTGACCTGTATCATTTGCATGTCCAGCAATCACATTACCATTGAATGTCCTTCCTACACCTGCCCTTACTGCCATTAGCATCACCCAGGTCATTTAGAACCTGATTGTCCTTTTTGATAATGTGGACACTGCAGACGAAGAGGTCACATCATCGACAATTGCCCTTTCTGACTGGGAGAACCATCCAACTTGGAGAGTGGAGACAATGAACCAGCATCTTCTGAGCATGATGAGGGAGTTTGAGCTCTGGGTAAGGACTGTTACAATTTTATCTTTCTCATGTTATCGCTCCTCGATTCCTCCTGATCATCATTGCTCTTCACCAGACCCTACTAATACTTTGGCTTATCTTCATCTTGATCGGACTCAGACCACTCCTCTAGGTATCATCTCTTTACTGATACTTCATGTTCCCTATTCCCCATCCGATACATCGGCCTATGCATCATCCTATATTAGTCTGCACAGCAACAGTTTGTCATTCACGTTCTATTAACTTCCACTGCATTCCATACTGTGCATTTCATGACTCATCATTTCTATTTGGCCTTGTAGTTTGCACATCGAATCCTCAGTATATAGTCTCATGTTTTGTATAGTCATTACTCAGCTTGATCTGTGCAATCTATACACAGTCTTTCTCAAACTCGGGTGTACAGAACCATTGTCTGTTGCACTCGCAGAAGTAACCTCCAATGACAGGAGAACTCCTATTAGTACAGTGACATCTCTGCCATTGAGAAGTCCAGTTCCGATTTTGGCATACTAAACAAGACTGTGTCGCACCCTGTGTAACAAGGACCCTTGTGGCTGAAGGGGGGGTAATGTTACAGTTTTATCTTTCCCATGTCATTGCTCCTCAATTCCTTCTTATTGTCATCACCCTTCATCAGGTTCTACTGATACTTTGGCTTATCTTCATTGTACTTGGACTCAGGCCTCTCCTCTAAGTGTCATCT
The DNA here is from genome assembly GCA_038089175.1 of Binderoboletus segoi. Taxonomy (NCBI): domain Eukaryota; kingdom Fungi; phylum Basidiomycota; class Agaricomycetes; order Boletales; family Boletaceae; genus Binderoboletus; species Binderoboletus segoi. The sequence goes on along the minus strand of JBBPKF010000718.1, from coordinate 5,323 downwards.
TCTTACTGATACTTCATGTTCCCAATCCTTCCATCTGATATCTCGGCCTATATGTCATTCTGCATCAGTCAGCACAGTAATGGTTTGTCATTCTCATTCTATTAACTTCCACTGCATGCCTTACTGCACGTTTCATGACTTATTATTTCCATTTGTCTCATGGTCTGTGCTCCATACCCTTTGTATAAAACCTTTGTACCTTGTACCCTGGTTACTCAACTTGATCTGCACAATATTCATGCAATCTCTCTCAAACTTGTGTGTCAGAAACCCCAGTCTGATATTCATAGGAAACTGGTCATCCTAGACCAAAGGAACGCCATTAGTGCAGAGACTCTTTGTCAAAGGAGTCCAGATCTGATTTTGATGCACGAATACAAGAACTGCATTGCATTCTGCATAACAGTAATGTTACAATTTACTCTTTTCTCTGTTTTACTATGCTTCACTTTCCCACTGGCATTCACAGACTCCTGGTTGTGCATCATATTGCATGGGACTGCTTGTATGTTTACCCTGGCACTAACCTTGCATTTACCACTACTTCTCTACACCCTTCATTACAGACACTTTCCTCATTCCTGAGTCCACCCAGGCACAGTCTTGCATGAGATCATGCCATCTTACGTCAAGTTTCTTTATCTTCCATGACATTCTATATTGTGTCATCTGCAGCATTTCTTCAGTGTTCTGTCATGTTCTATGATCTACCCTTAACTCCTTTCAATCTGTACTTAAGTCACTACATTGCATAGGGTTTGGTAGCTTGTTCTTTCTGTATCTTCCTGCAATCAGAGCAAGTCTCTTTCTTAGGCCTCATCACCCTAAGTTAGCTATATCGACCTAGTGGTGTGTGCTGTCTCACACAGCTGTGTCCTCATTGTGTTGCCTTGCCATGACACCAACATCTTGAAGCACTGACCAATGGGTATCAAGTCCTGCAGGGTCATCGAGTCTGATAGGTGCTCTCTCACCTGACTTGTTTGCACTGGAATAGGGTGCTCTCTTACCTTGTATGTTGTCCAGCCATAGCTGTTTCTGAGTTAGAATACTCACGGTAGGCAAGTCTCTGACTTGCAGCATAACACATAACTCAGGATGAACTTCCAGTAGAAGTTACAGAATCCCAAAAATGACCAGACTCCTTTTACTGTAGTTGGGGGTTTCCATTCTTCAATTGCTTTTACTTTGTGGGGGTCTAAACATACTTGTCCTTCTTGAATGATCATTTCCAGATATTTCATCTCTTTTGCATCAAATGTGCATTTTGATAGTTTCAGATATAGTTTTTCCTGATAGAATCTTTCCAGGACTCGTCGAGTATGTTTCTGATGCATAGTCAGATCTGGTGATGCAAATCTGAGGTCATCCATGTATATTCCCAGCCATCCTTCCATGATCATATCTCAGAATATGTGATTCATCATATTTTGAAAGTGTGGGGAGGCATTGGAAAATCCAAAGAACATTACTTGGGGTTCAAACAGGCCTTCTCACATGATGAAGGCTGCTTTCCATCTACTGTCTTCTTTGATGAGTATGTTGTTGTATCCCCATTGAATATCAAGCTTGGAGAGAGGAGAATGGGATTATTTTTTCATTTTTGATGTTTTCCTTTATGAATTCTTTGCATGCTTGTTGTTCTGCTATGTTCAAGGGGTAAACTTTTGTGACCTTTGGGACAAATTCATCATCCATTTTGATAGAGAAATTCAACCTCCCTCTATGTGGGGGAAGTTCACCTTTCAGTGATTCATTGAATATGTCTTGGAAATCTTTGTAGGCTTCAGGAAGTGTTACTGGCACTTTTTCGATCTGCTGTGCAATTTCTGTGAATAAGGTTACTTTATTGATGAATGTTGTAAGTTGCAGGCATTCTTTCACTTCAGATACATGTTTTTCATCTTTGATCAGGAGATTTCCAGTTTTCCAGTTGATTACCAGGTTGTGTTCAATAAGCCAGGGGTGTCCTAGGATGATGTCTTTCTTTTCCAGGTCAGTGACATAGAAATCTTGTACATGGGTGTAAGGGGTAGGTTCTCAGATTGTGATCATCATCCAGGACATGAATCTGATAGTTTCTGCTGCATTTTTGAAGCCGTCAACATTTTGTACCAGTATATCTTTCCTTATCTTTTGGAATCCAAGTTTCTTCCTCTGGAGGAAGTTTCAAGAGATGAAAGATCCAGTTGCCCCACTGTCCAGGAGGGCTTTGATGTCAGCTTTGTTTCCATTCCCATGTACTGAGATAAAAAGTCAAGAAGCTTTGTCTTTGTTATCCATAGTGTACATTAGGGAGATGGTTACAGTAGGAAGATGGTCCATCAACTTAGATCTCTTCCTTCTTAAAAATCTGTGTGTGGTTCTTTCTCAGCCTGTCCCTTTGGAGTGTTCTGTTTGGGCATTTGATCTTCAAAGCATGTATGAAGAACCTTCAAGATTTCATCCTCTGAACTTCCTTTTGTTCAAAGAGTTTGTACATACTCCTTAATGGGAGATTTGGATATAACTTTGATGGGTTGCAGTTGATAGAGGGAAGGTCTACTTGTCAATGTGATCTCTACCTGTCATACAGTAGTTGTCAGCTTTCTGTTACAATTTTCCCTCTTTCTTCTTCTTTCCACCTACATGAGCCATCTCCTACTTCTACAATTCACAGACACTGTACTCCAACACCTCTTATATAGAGTCACTTGTATGTTTATCCTCTTCCTTACGTTACACTTACTTCTTCTTCTTTACTTCCTTGAATATGGACATTTCCCCAAATGACTCGGGCTTAGCTGCCTTCTGGATACTGGTTTCTATTAACTTCCTTCATGTTCCAAATCTCGGTAATCTGCAGCACATTTAGTCATATCTTTTACCTCATATTCCGACTTCTCTGATATTCTGTCATGTTCTATATGCCAGCCCTCATGTATACATTCTCTGTACTTAAGTTGCTACTGTGCATCGTGTTCAGTATCTTGTTCTTTTTGTACTCTCCTGCAAAACAGAGCATCTTCTTTCTTAGGCTTCATCACCCTAAGTTAGCTATCCCGACCTTGTGGTGCTAGCTGTCTCTAGCAGCTGTGTCCTCGAGTGTTGCCAAGCTGCAGCACCAAACCTTTAGTTGACCAAACAGTATCAAGTCCATCAAGGTCGTTGAGCTCATAGAAGCGTAATTCCTACGTGTGCTCATTCACTCTGGAATAGGGTGCTCTCTCACCTTGAGCATCGTCCAGCCATCAGCTGAGGAACCCACATAGGGTTGAAGAAGTTACGCAAGTCTCTGCTTGCAGTGTAACAAAAGAACAAGATCTTTTGCTCACAGGTGTCATCCTGCTGAGCACATCTAGTCACCATTGCTCATAAACCATCATGCCAACCTCCTGCTCCAGGATCCTCTTGTGACCCCTGGGCCACACCTCTTCCTGCCCCCACATCAAAGAAGTCCAGTGCATATGCAGGACAACTAGTATCAACATCAACAGGAAATCTGGTCCCAACTGTGTTGTCACATATCCCGGAAAGTTCGTGGAAGCCAACTCCTGAGCTCATTAAGAAAACCCTCAGACTAAAGAAGTTCTACTCTGCATGCTCCCCCTCCCCTGAACCAGAAGAATCCCCTTCTTCTCCTTCACCACCACCGAATCCTCCATCCCCCCCACCCCCACCTTCTCCCATTTTCATCACACCCCCACCACCACCCATGGCAGAACTGAAAGCCGCCCTCCCCAACTGCTTCACAGGCAAGTCAGAAGACATGCAATGATGAATGAAGGCCATGAAAGCCTACTTCACTGTAAATGCCACTTTGTATGCAGCTGACGCCACCAAGTTGTGTACAACTTTAAACAGGATGCCCAAAGGACATGGTGCCACCTTTGCAGATCATTGGTACGACAAAATAAACAATGCAGCCATCACCGCAGCAGACAAAACATTCGACAAGATGGTCAAAGACTTCGATGCCACCTTCTTTCTGGTGGACCAAGTATCAAACACTAGATTCAAGCTGGAACATCTCTAGCAAAGAAGAAAGAAAAATGTCGAAAACTGCTGGGAAGATAGCTTCCTGGAATATGTTACTGAAGCAAGGACCCTTATCAACAAAGCTAAGATCGTCAATGAACAGGAAAAATGTTATAAATTTTTAGCCGGTCTGGATAAAGAAATCTGAGATCCCATCATTGTTAACAGCACCCTAGCCACACTGGAGCTATTAGTTAAGAAAGCTGCAGAAATGCACTCAAACCTCACGTGTGCAAGAAACATTGAATGAAACAACTTCTACTCATCCACTTCCTCCTCCTACCAACCTTGTGGAAGAGACCCAAATGCAATGGATGTTGACTTCATCAAACTTCGTCCAGACAAAAGAGCTCGGCTCGTCCAAGAAAAGAAATGTTTCATATGTAAGAAACCAGGCTGTTGATCAGGAAATCACAGTAAGAAAAAAAGCACAACATACCGAAGGCCAGCCACTGTCAAAACAGTTGAAACTGCAGAGCCATCGAAACCCCTGCCATATCAACCAAAGCCCCAATGAATAGTTCCAGCCTCCCCCATCAAAGAATATGTCAAACAACTCCGAATGAAAGGAAGTTCAGATGAAGAGATCCTCAAAGTATTGCATACCTGTTTCAAAGACAGGATGCCCGAACAAGAAGCCCCAGAAGGGCAGGCTGAATGTTAAGACCATGTCAGATGATCTCTGAGGCAACTCTGGAGGTCCGGAGTTCTGAGGGATTCGGGACTTGGCTTCACCCTATGTGGTGTACCCTTACAAGAGTTCTGATGTCCCAGATTTGCAGAGGTTTGGAGTGGGGATGGAAGGTCAGAGTTGAGTTGTCAAGACTCAGAGACAGAGTGGGGAGAAGGTCAGGTCAAGTTGATATTCAGACTGAGGTATGTACAGACAGAGTACAGAGTTTATATACTGGAGGAAAGTCGGATTACTAAGGAGTCTGGAGGTCGGATAAGTAATGTACTGGAGGTGCTGCAGAGCTGTGCTCCGCAGTTGACACTGCACAGAGGAGTCTGAGGAGCAGAACTAATATGAATACAGATAGGAATGTAATGTAATGTAATGATATGGAATGGGGAACATAGCCTGAGTCTAAAAGAAAACGGATTGAAGATGGGATGGAAGCGGAACGGAGTTGTCTATGAGGGGTTGGAGATGGTCAGAACTGACTGGAGATGGTGTGGAGGACTGGAGTTGGTCCAGGATATGACAGTATTCCCCTCTTAGGCCTGAACCCTTGAAGGCCTTTAGAGGTGCCTGTGATGTTTGTTGCAAATGCCAGAGTTGGAATCAGAGTTTGAACGGTTGTGG
>JBBPKF010000717.1:0-10306 GCA_038089175.1 Binderoboletus segoi | reverse complement strand
ACGAACGGTTCGAAGACTTGTCGCAGGCCTACGCCTCCCCCCCTCCCGAGGGCCCGTTGGTGATATCAGCGACCCCGGCGCCACACGAAGAATATCCCAGATACGCGCACGTTCACTCGCCTACGCCGACAAGCAAGAAGAATCACGTCGCCATCTTGGGAAGGGCGGGCAGGGAGATGGTATTTGAACAGGCTGGATCGGAGTTTACTGTCGGGATAGAGGTCGCTCTCGGCAGGGCAGAGGAGGGACGCGTCGTATGGTGAGCCTCGTTGGCTTAGAGGAGGATCTGAAAAAGCTGTTGAGAGTCGAGTGATCGTCGTTTGCTGTTCATCTCGTTCGATTTCGATGCCTGCATGGTGCGCGATCGCATTTTGCTCGTCACTTGTGCAACCTTTTACACGTTTTGTGCCAGCCTTTTTCGTCGTACGACCCGCATATCCTTATATTCATCGGGAACCAGCTAATCGTCCCGGTCCTGCTTATGCCTGAGAGGCACGGCGCCGGACGTTGTGACGATACTCATTTGACGGACGACCTTTCATGTGTATATTCTACGACACGCGTAGAACATCGATTGTTTTTTGAGATGCTCATTGCCGTGCCGGCTTAGTGAATCGATCGTGCGATGTTCGTGTCTTGTGAGGCGAGCGAGCGCAGCCACTGGGATGTGGCGGATGATCTCAGACGAATGTAGCATGCAAGAAATTTGACGCCGATCACGACGCGGACACCGAGCCGAATGTCATATGCACTAGGTTGCAGGACAAATTTTCGCTGCAAGAAATCCCATGGCACCCAGCAAACATTAGTCCACTGTAGACAGACCCTTAGGTAGGAGGACAGTGCTCGCCCCTACTCTAGCAAGTATAGCACCGCGATGATTCGATGGTGGATAGCAAACCTCAAGGCTGCGGTTCACAAGCTTCCAAAACCTCGGTTTTTTTCCGACGTGGCCCGGGGTCATACTATGCGGACACGGCGGAAGTAGTAGGAAATCCTCTGACCGTTTGGTCTGCCTATGGATATCTCAGCCTGGCGGTGTTCCTGAATTACTTTATCTGAGGTTCGGAACCAGTCACTTACTTACCTACTTATCTGCAGGTTTCTTGTCCCATTGTTCAGTTCTAGGTCCTCGTGTTGTCCCACAATCGTCCCCATGACCGCTTCTCGTTCCCCGGGTCCCGTGACGCTTAAAGATACACGGCTGAACACCTTCTCTGACGTCGTCGTACACCCCTCCCGCCATGTCGACCTTTCACGAGAATGCGAGTCCCGAGAAGATCGAGGAGGTCATCAGCATCAACAAGGACAAGGTCGACACCTCAGACCAGCGTCTGCTCGACCTCGGGTACAAGCCCGAATTCAGGCGTGAAATGTCGCTGTTCGGGGTGTTGGGCATATCGTTTTGCGCCATCGGAATCCTCACGGGGATGAGCAGCGCCTTTCAAACCGGATTGTTCTCCGGTGGTCCTCTGGGATTGTTCTGGGGATGGAACGTGAGTGGACCCTCGGTCGTTCTGATGCGTGTTTCTCTCCGGCTGAACGAGCGTCCCGTCCGCTCGCGTGCCAGATATGCAGCCTCTTCATGTTTCTCATCGCCCTCAGTCTCGCGGAAATCTGCAGTTCATAGTGAGGGTTTTCAGGTCGACAGCGTTTGTGCTCGCAGAATCATAAACGTTTGCTCATAGTCCCACCTTGGGTGGTCTCTACTTTTGGGTCTGCAAGATGAAGCCCAACTTGCCTGTCCTCGGGTGTGCGTTCGGATGGGTCCCGTGTTGGAACGAAAATTCACTCCAGCCTAGTCTGTACAGGATGGATATACTCTATTGCGATGGTCTTCACTGGTACAGCCGGAAACCTCAGGTGAGCTTCGTGCGGTTATAACATCGAAGGTCATTTTTTCCAACGCCGACGTTAGCGTGGCGTTGTACATTGCTTCGATGGCAGAAGTTGGCCAAGGCCGATCCTTGACCCGCGTCGAGACCGCTGCGATAGCTTGGGCCGTTAACATCACCTCGGGTATCATCAATACAATTGGAACGAAAGCCATCGGGCGAATGAGTACTTTCAGCGTTTGGTGGACGTTCGGAGGCACATTCGTGCTCGTGATAACACTCCTCGTCAAGGCACCCGTCAAGGTGAATACTCCTTTGTGCAGAAAAGCAGTCGGCTGATGTTTGGTGAGAACTCGGCCGCATTCGTGTTCACCGACTACGAAAAGTAAGTGGGCTGATCGAACGCATCCCTCCTCTGTCCTGATGCCATGATCCAGTTTCACTGGATGGGGTTCGCGAGGTTTTGTGGTCCTCCTAGGTTTCCTCCAGGTAAATAATACATTTTGCGTTCATTTCCTTTATCTGAGGGAACATGAGGCCATTTATACCTTAGAAGGTTGCGAGACTGCCGCACAACTTGCTGAAGAAGCACAACGTGCTGAGATACTCGCGCCTCTTGCCGTCGTGGGAAGCATTGGGGGTTCATGGTTTATCGGTCTCGCGTACATGCTCGCCCTCCTCTTTTCCGTGCAGAGTATTGCTAGTGTGCAGGCGACGACCTACGCTATACCAATTGCACAGCTGTTCTACGATGCGGTCGGACCAAAACTCACCCTCTTGTGCCTCGTGGTCGTCGCGGTCGCGCAATTGACAGCATCGATTACCGCATTCACCGCAAGCTCGAGACTGTTTTACGCACTTGCACGAGACAATGCATTCCCCGCGAAATCAAAGTTTATGGCTCTCAATCGTTACCAGGCTCCTTATTGGGGCGTGTGGACGTCTGTGCTCATAGGGTGTATCCTTTCGTGCGCCTATATAGGCTCCGCCATCGCTGTGCGTACAACCACAATTTCTTTGACGGTCCGATTGATTGTCTCGCAGTTCAACGCGATGTTGTCCTCTGCGGCGATATCTGTCATGCTCAGTTACTTACAACCCATCATCATTCGGGTGTTTTGGCCGGACTCGTGAGTGTATGATTGGTCCAGGAAGCGTTGCACACTGACGGTTGTACCAGACTTCCGGAACCCGGTCCCTTCAACTTGGGTAAATGGTCGTGGCCCATCAACTTCGTCAGTTTTCTGGTCCGTCTGATCTGTTCTTCCCATCACTCCCCCCTAACTCGTTGCAGTTCACTTCATTCATTTGCGTACTCTTCATCTTGCCCACGTCGTATCCGGTCAACGAGTTCAATATGAATTACGCCATACTCGCCGTAGGTGCAGTCGGACTCATCGTTGCTGTTAACTGGGTGACTTGGGGGCGCCATTGTTTTGTTGGGCCAGTGCAGACGGTTGAAGGAAATTAAATATTTAACGAATAGCTGCCCCATGCTGATGGAATATTGACAATGACCGACCAAGAGAGCAGGGTGGAAGCATGGATTGGGATCACCCGGTAAGAGTTCAGGGTAAGGTCGTTCATGATACCCACACGATGAAAAGATGGCGGTGTTGGTAGACGGAAGATCACGAAAGAGACGGTGGTACTCCCTTGTGCGATCGTGGAATTGATTAGCGTGATGAGGAGAATGCCACTACTCCAGCACGCTGTAACTTTCTCCAGTGTGAGCGATGACCGACCCCATCAGAAAAACCGCCGGCATCACAGCCATGCTTTACAGATTGAAGCAGGCCTGCACAGCTGCAGTCGCGAGTCTTGGACCAGATGTCAGTACTGCAAACTGCCGGAAAAGCCTTTGCCCACACTAGTCCTTTTCCGGAAATGCGACTCTTGGATGCATCTTCGCCCACTTCAGCCTCTCAGGCTCGTCCACCCCAAGGTCCACCCGCTCTACGCCTATTTTAGACTAAACACCAACTTGGAGTGAAAGCAGATCTGTGAGACGTCGGAACGGTTTTGCGTGCTCGCACATCGCACGCCATCCATGGCCCTCCAAAAGCCATCGAGCAAGATCTGTCTGTCCTCTGTAGGACCGCCTTCGTATCCACCCTCCAGACCGTCAGGGTCCAGTAGCCATGCAGGAACAATGGCAGAGGCAAAACTGTAGTTCCTTCAAAGTCGATAAGACTGTCACCGGTTCAGATTTTTCATCAATCTGGTGGGATATTGTTGACCAAAGGAGACTTTCCAAGTAGTAACCTACCATTATAATCGACAGACGGAAGTCATCTAGCCGTAGTGAAAATGGTCGCATTGCCGTCTTCATCAGTCCTCCATGCTGATAATTCCCCCGATAGACGGCACGCAATTCGAGTGCCTTTCAGAGGGTACGCTCCCTAGCTTCAACTTGATATTTAGTTGCCTGTGCGTCTTTTTCTTCCAGCTTCAATAATACGATAGGACGATGGTGGGAGAGAACGTGAAGTTCAGCATGTATGAAACTCTGGAGGTAGTCGAAGGTAGTTGAAAATGGTCCGCGATATTGAGAAAGCTGGGTGCTCAGTTGAAGGGTAACACCGGACACGCGAACGGCGCGATAGAACGACGTGCAGGATAGACATAGGCATCACTATTGGATGGGGAGGAGAGATATAGGGGTCCTGCACAGTCAAAGCGTAGGGAAAACATTTCCCTGAGGTTTTTGCGACTTACGCGACAACCACTTTTTTCACATCCATCGAGAGTGTATCCCAATGTGTGTGTGCAGAGACACTTGGCACCTTCGACACCGGTGTTGGGGAAGAACTTGATATGCTGGTCAACGGACTAACCATTTGTATGATCATGTATTCGGCTCCTATAGGGTTCGAAGCGTCCAAATTCCATGCGTAGACCTGAGGGGCAGTTATATTTATGCGTGCGGAATGATACTCGAGAGTCGTAATCTAATAGCATGAAAAACAACATCAGCAAGGGTGCAAAACGCTTAGCGAACGCCTTCGGGTTTCGCCCACCTGCTTGTCCTTTAGAAACGCAGGGGCTGCGACACGCACAGTACCATAATCCTCCTGGATGACTTCGTACACTTACAAGCAAGAAGATTTATAGGAATGAACCGAACGAGCATTGTATGTATGTGAGTCAACTCGCTGCCTGCCGCGATGATGTCACAATGTGTCACACATTGCTGTATTTTTCAGGGGAGAATAATCGGCGTGACTCTACAGCACATTTGTGAGCAGTGAGTTCGCACTGGTGTCAAAGCGCCCACGGATTTTTCGCTTGTACGAAAGCCATGTCGAATGGCGTCGTTGAACCTGACGCATAACCTCAGTTTCACCCGATCCCGGCGTAGGAACTGCGTAAAACAATAACATCGCATAGGGGTATATCTCAAACAAATATGTACTGCAATATGTGCTACATATCTTTCAAGCTTGCCAGTGACCGAGAACTTCTCACGAACCGATCCTTACGAACGACCCGAACCACGGATGACTCGAAACCCTTAGATTCACGAATTTACAAGTTGATGTTGATGGGGGAGCAGCCGACGACAATGAGGCCTTTCTGCACGCGTCATTCGAGTCTGCTTCAGAAAAACGCGCGAGAAAACGAAAGGCGGATAGACTCACGAAGCTGTCTCCAGTGCAGCAAGTGGGCTGCTCCGTGCAAACGGCACCATTGCCGACGATAGGGGTGCAGCTGACCCCAACCGTGCCAGTGATGCCCGACAAGTTGATCCCGAGCAATCCGGCGAGGGCAGAGACGAGGCCGGAAGTGACCTGTTGACGACAGATGCGTCAGCGTCGCTCAAATCGTAGGCATCGGCGGGGATGGTCTCACGTCGGTAGTCTGGTTGCAGCACTGAATGCTACCCGTGTCACATTGGCTGCTGCCGGTGCGAGCTTCAAGAGCGTTCGGGGCAGCAGCAACAGCGCCAGCGAGGGCAACGGCAGAGACGAGAACCGTAGAGGGACGAATGAACATGTTGGTGTGTGGACGGATGGATTTTACTCGGGGAGCTGGTATTCAGAAATGATAAAGGAATTGGAGTCCCTGCTGACTAGCGAAGCATCCACCCACCTTTTATACGTCGAGCTCCTCCTGTGCCCATTGAGGCACAGACGAGGCCCCCGAAAAAGAGCAATATACGTACTGACCGTGCGATGATAGAAGAATTTGAACTAAGCACCTCGCATTCATTGCCGTCATGCTGAGTGGCGAGGGCACCATGCGTCAACTAAGCGGTGAGTCCAGCCCATGTGGTGAGGAGAAAGAGTGAAAAAGAAGGAGAGACGTGCAACCAATGGTTGGTGGCGAAGACCGCAACGCTGATCGTATTACCTTATTCCCCCCAACACGGACATTAAAGGTTAGTTCAGTAGAAATATTGCGTGAATAGATATGCTACTAGCAGGGGGAGGCACGATCATCTGAGTCAGGAACAGCCCGGATGGAGATGATCCTCCTCGGTATTCTGTTTTATGACCGCCAGTGGTCTGGGATTACCGATGACGCTAGATGAGCTTGCTTGTCTGATCTACGAACCCGGGAGCATTGACAGTGATAAGAATTCGAGCGAGGTCCAAGGTCTAAAAGGTTGAGAACGTTAAGCGGACCACATACATTGTATCTTCCCGCGTCACCGTCTAGCCAGCGCTTCGCATGTGAATTCCGAGGGTTCAACTCATCATGTCCTGCTCAAATACCTTCAGGGAGACGGTCGAGACCGAGGTGCGCATCTTCAAGGCAGTGCATAACGAAATGCGAAGTCAAGCGTATGGCACTAGGGTCACAGGGAATGATGGGGCGGAGATAGCGGCCTTGACTATTCCTGTGAGGTCCATCTGCCAATCCCACGAATGACAGTTTTCTAGGATCACAACGCCACGGAGAAGGGTTACTCTGCACCAGTAAGTTCTGAGCAGACATAGACACAAGTAAACCGGAGGGAAAGCAGGCATAGAACGACCCACCTGTATTCGAACATCACCGCAAGCGGCACGTTGGAACGTCCATCCAGAACACGCATAATGGATAGTGACATCTCGACCCGCAAAGGCAGACTGACTCGCCCAAAAAACTTGATTCCCAATGGCGTGGCGGCCAACACAATGATGTGAAAAATCAGACCCGAGTCCTTGATGGACCTAAACATAAAACGGAGAGCGAAATCATAATGTCCGGACAAGAGATGCTAGTATGACGACGGTATGCTAAAAAAAACGTGGCTGAGAATGGAAATGCTAACCAGAATCTGGCGTCGATCCCTTGCTGGGTGGCATTCGAGGTCACGATCGCAGTCGTACAGTAACACATACCAGATGCCGATGCATGATGCATGAATATTTGAATCGTGGCATCGGTAAGCACGAGAGTAAACACGTAAAGTAGCCCTGGAAGGGGTCTGCAGTGTGTATGTATTTCCAATGCTGAACCTGTTGAACTTGAATGAGCGTATTGCCATTGTGCCAAATTCGAGTCCAGCCGCTCGAGCAGGCATCGACGACGATATGTATAGAATCCACTACGGCACGTAGTCTAGCCTCGCGTAGGAGGTAATGAGTTCGAGAGATGCCTGCAATGACAATTATCATACATGATTATTGCCGAGTGTAGCGATAGCATCCACCATGTACTACTAGCAGTCCCACCCCACGACAACTTACTTACCGGGCAAGTGCGATGACAAGCCGGTTTTGTCGAATAGCGTCACCAGCGCCAAGTGCGACGCACAATCTCAGCTTCCTTGATCCCAGCAAAATAACCGCATAAACCAAAAAGATCGCACAGGGGTATATCCCCAAATAAATGCCACAATACTACGTACGAACTTGGCTAGAGCATCTTACTAGTACAAGCCGATCCTAACGAACAACTCGAAACCCTTGGATTCGCGAATTTACAAGTTGATGTTGATGGGAGAGCAACCTACGACAATGAGACCGCTCTGCACGCACATTCGAGTCTGCCTCAGAAAAACATGCGAGCGAACGAAAGGCGGATGAGCTCACGAAGCTGTCTCCAGTGCAGCAAGTGGGCTGCTCCGAGCAAACAGCGCCGTTGCCGACGATCGGGGTGCAGCTGACCCCAACCGTGCCAGTGATGCCCGACAAGTTGATCCCGAGCAATCCGGCGAGGGCAGAGACGAGGCCGGAAGTGACCTGTCGACGACAGATGCGTCAGCGTCGCTCAAATCATAGGCATCGGCAGGGATGGTCTCACGTCGGTGGTCTGGTTGCAGCACTGAATGCTACCCGTGTTGCACTGGCTATTGTCATTACGAGCTTCAAGAGCATTGGGGGCAGCGGCGACGGCGCCAGCAAGGGCAACGACAGAGACGAGAACGGTAGAGGGATGAATGAACATGTTGGTTTGTTGGATGGACGGACTTCACTCCAGAGACTTGATGTTCAGATACGACGAAGAAATTGGAGTTCTCGCTGACCGGCCAGGCATCCGGACACCTTTTATGTGCTGGACTCCCTCTCCTGCACCTACCAAGGCACAGACGAGGCTTCTGGAAAAGAGCAGTACACGTACTGACCGTGGAATGACGGTAGATTGGACGAAGTACCTTGCATTCGTTGCCGTCACGTTGAATGGTGAGGGCACCATGCGCCATCTATTTGTGCCTAAGCTGTGAGTTCGGCCCATCCGGTTAGGGGAAAGAGCAAATATGAAGGGGACATACAACCAATGGCTGGTGGCGAAGACCGCGACGCTGATCATTTTACCTTATTTCCCCTGGCATGGACATGAAAAGCTAGTTCGAGTTGCAGTGTTGTGAACAGGTACGATAGGGGGAGGTACATTGAATATACGATCATCTAAGTCAGGAACGACCTGAATGAAGATGATCCTTCTCGGCATCTTGCTTTACGGGGTGGTTAAGACACGATGGGGTCAGGCCGGTCTGAGACATTAGACGGGCTTCCTTGCCTGACCTGCAAATACAGGAGCGTTGACAATTACGAGGGTTCGCCGAGGTCGAAGTTATAGGAGGTAGAGGTTGGGCCGATTAACTGCTCCCGCGTACCCATCCAGTCAACACACTTCCATTTGGTGTGAATGCCGGGGCTCGGTCCATCATATCCCCTGCTCGAACACCCAGGGGCGGGTCGAGACCAAGCTGCGAGATAATGTGCTTCTTCAAGGCGATGCATGACGAAATGCCAAGTCCAAGTATGGGCCGGAGGACACGCTGCCTTGAATGATGGGGTGGAAATAGCGACCCTTAAATCCTCCTGTGAAGCCCGTCCGCCAATCCCACGAATGACAGTTTCCTGGAACCCCGGCGTCAAGGAGAAGGGTCGCGTACCCTGCACAAGCACGTAAATGCTAGGCAGACATAGAAGTCCTAATCGATGACATGGCTGTGAAGCTGGCGTGGACACAAAAATATTGGGGGTACAGTTGGCGTGGAACAGTCCACCTTGGTGCAACCGAACGTCATATACCACAAATAGCACGTTGGCTATCCAAGCTGCCTGGAACATGCGTAGTTAACTACAACATCTCGACCTCCGAGGCAGAATGATCCGTGGCAGGGGTAATGGAGCAGCGGTGGCCAACACAATGATATGAGAGCATCAGTAGCGTTAACACCCGTGTACTTGGTGAACCTGTTTCGACTGATAAAACCCATAGCTAAAGTATAACGTTCTGAACCGGTCCGACCAGAGTTATAGCCTACGATGTAAGACAAAAAAGTGACCGAAAATCCATGCTTCGTCTAAAGATATCTGTCTTGAAATGGACTTTTTGAATGCGAGTCTTGGTGGGCTTCGCGTACTCGCAAATACTGTAGCCACCCAGTCAGAATCGGTAGATTAATACACGACATGTAGTTCAGCGGTTCGTTTTAAATGCATGCCACGGTTAGCGAGGTGCTCGGCCAACAATCGTACTTGATAAATTTGCAAGATGCATGATGACTCAGGACTTGAAAAGATAGCTACGGAAATAATAAGTATCAGCAGCGATGAACACGGAGTCTGCCAGAGTAGCCATGGAAAACGATAAACCAACTGCGTATCGTCACCTGTTAGAGCCAGTGCGACAACCCAGGAAGGGCCACCACATCGGCTAAAGGGGGCTCTAGGCGGCAACTAGGCGGTGTACCACCAGGTACTACGGTCCGAGAGGTTTCATGGCCAGCTATGCCGGAGTTACGGTGCTTGAATTCTTTCCAGCACAGCTGGCGGAGTTGCAGTCCGAGCCTGTTGGAGCTTCAAATCACCCTCCCAGCCGATGTAGTGGCGTTGTCACACTGGCTCTAAATGGCAACCTGCCGTACAATGATGCTCTGGTCCAATCAGAATGCTTGTTAACCCCCGCATAGGCTTGCAAAAGCATTCAAAAAAAATAATATGATATCATGCACTCTCCAGATGGGCCGCCGGCCGTGACACCGGCACGGGAACCTTGCGAGTGCCGCAACTCCGGCATAGCTGGCCATG
>JBBPKF010000716.1:0-10319 GCA_038089175.1 Binderoboletus segoi | reverse complement strand
CATAATCACTGCCATTGTTGCCCTCCGCGTCATCGTCGGAATCGACGACGATGGCCCTTCGAGCGCTCCCCCGCTTAGGCCTGGATGCATGGGGCTCATCTCCATCATCTGGCGCGTCTGGCGTGTCATCCGCCTCCGCAACTCTTCGCTTCTTCGAGGTATTGATGACGACCTGGGGCATCTTGCCCTTCCGCGTGGGCTTGGCGGGGAAATCTTCCTTCGAGACACTAGGCTTCACCTTGGTCTTCTTCTCCTGGTCTTTCTCCTCCGCAGCGACGGCGTATGCCTTGCCCTTGAGGCGCTTCGGCGCCACGAAATCTTGAGACTCCAGTTCCTCCTCTGAAACGAACGTCAATCGTTATGACCCGAGCAAGAGAAAGCACCTACCTCGTCTGCGCGCGTCCCGTATTGTTTTCATGACGCTGTTGGGGCCGTCGTTCTTCAGGCGTTCCACCTGCTTCTTCAACGCTTCAAGGCATATCTCGAGTCGAGCATTGAAGTATCGGCCGTCTTGAGACGGGAGGGCACCGCTGGCCGCGAAAACTTCGAGGTTCCCCAGGTAAACCGTACTCTGGAACAAGTTCGACGCGACGATCACGAGATCAGCCTTTTGAACCGCCTCGATGGTCAACGAGTTGATGTTGGTTGCGGTGGAGATGACCACCACGTTCTTGAAGCGTCCCGGTGCAAACTTTCTCGATTCCGACTGCCATTGGCGGGTGAGGTGCGGCGGGACGATGGCCAGCGTAGCCTTGACGGAGACTTTGCCGGGAACGTCTTCTTTACTCTCAAGTTCCTTTTTGACCTTTTGATAGGAGCAGTCGATGAGACCGAGGGTAACGGCCGTCTTGCCGTAACCAACTTGGTCCGCAAGGACGCCACCCCTGATTTTGACGGGTCTCTGCGCGCGACCCTCTGCACGCCAGCCGAGAGGCTCGAGAATCGCCTCCGAAATTTCTTCTTCGATAAACGGAGGAGCGTCAATGGCTTCCCGCTCGAGCATCCAGGTCAATGAACGCAGCTGCTCCTTACGAAGATCGAGCTTGAAATTGGGCGGTTGACTGTGTTCTGGGTCGGCCCTGTTACTCTGGAGCGTAAAGGGTGGGACCTGAATCTTGACCGCAGGTGCAAAGTCGGTGTCCAAGCGCCATGATAGCAGGGGTCGTTCCGGGCGATTCTCCGAAGGAAGACGGGACAGAGCACGATGCAACAACGAAGCGACGTTGAGACCTACTTTGACCACGCCGACGTTCTGTTCCTGACGCAGTTGAGTGACGAACGGATTGGGGCGAAGTTTCAAATCGCGTTCGTATTGTCCAGCTTCTTGAGAATCCTCGACGGCAGCGATTTTCTTCCCCGTCTTCTTCCACTTGATGGTGGGTGGTGTCGGAGCACACCGCTGGCATTGGTGCAGATCCTCGGGTATGTCGGCTGCGTGCCACATATGCATATCGTCGTTGACGTGACGAATACGTTCGAGTAACCAGGCCAATGACCTGAATGTCGTGCGTTCATTGAGCTTGTCGACTTCTCGCCATTCCTGGCGTGGCCACTCGGGGCCAGCATTCTCCGGAAGGGGTGTGGTGCAAGACAATAGGGCAACGGCTCTCGCACAGGCATCCGTGTCAGCAGCCACTTCTAGCAAGCCCCGAGGAACGGAGAAACGTGCCCCCGCGAGTTGTGGAGACTACAAATACGTTCAGGCGCAGCGCACGGCAAATAAAGCTTGGCAAGCTCACCTCAAGCGATGCTTGGTCAGAAGACACCCAAAGTATGGGTATGTGGCATGTGACCGATCGCTCGTCCTGCACATCCGACTGTCTCCAAGAACTAGCAAGTTTGCAGACAATCGGCCGGAACTCGCCATAGTCGTATCTTCGAATGGTAGTGGTGAAGACGAATGCATCGTCTTTGGGGTCGCCGCACCGCGTGGGGTCGAGCATCATGAAAAGAGGTGGAAGGTCGGCATCCTGAGGAGTAGGTTCGCGTTTGTGAAGGGCAGCGCAGGCTGTACCACACTTGTCCAGGAGAGCATACGTCCCAGAAATGTCACGATCGAGTAAGGATACCTTGTCTGCCGGTACAGTGATCTCCAGATGCGAATGGACACGAGCCTCCCTGAATTCGTCACCCAATAAACCAAGCCGGGACCCCCAAGAAGGCACGAGCGTCTCGCTCCCAGTTATGGTTACGCTGATTTCATTGTTGGACGGTAAAGCAAAATCCCAGTGACCTTGCAATAAGTCACCCCGGCATTTGAATCTGGCAACCGGAAGCTGGAGGAGACGGCGGATTTCTGCATTCGCAGGTTCGCTCTCCAGAGGAATCGCGTACAGTCGCCATTCTGTTTGCTTGGGGTCGAGGTACAGCTCGAGAGATGCTAACGGGGACTGGTAAACTGCAGACCAAACTTCTTGTCTCTTGAGCTCGACGAAACGTAACCCTGAGCTCGTGGCCCGGACAACCGCAGAACGCCAATTAGCCCAACGCTTCTCGGGTATAGATACACCAGAGGCGGATCGCAAACTGTCAAGGAGCTCTGCGGTAGTGCCCGCAATCGACAAGCACATGGGAAGGATGGACTTGAGCTCCCTGACAAAAGTTCCAGGTGGAACACGGGTGACCGTCTGCACATCGAGTGGTTCAAAGTTATGTTCGGGACGTCCGGCGCACTTCCTGCAGGAAGAAGAACCACAATCTTGACACCGGAGCAACTCCCTCGTCGTGATATCCTTGCGACCCTCGCAGAGGCAAAGCCGTACGCTTCGGGTTGCGCGTTCCAGAACGTCCTTCACCGAGTCCATCTTCACCTTGGACAAGTCCAATGGTTGATCGGCCAATTGCTCAAGGCCTGATATATGATCTTCTACAGAGGCTTTCGGTATGGAATCGACGTCCATGGTATCCTCGTCTCCGACTTGAGACTCGACTTCGAGTCTCTTCATCTCATAGGTCTCTTTGTCGTCTCCCGCCTTCAGAAGCTCCTTTCCGATGACCAATGCAGCAAGGATACACGAGCCCACGACCGTTGAAGACATGGCATTACCAGCGAGGTCGGCGAGTTCGTCCTCACTCTCTCGTGTGAGAAGCAACTTGTCCACTGGGAGACCCTGCATGGCTAATGCCTCGACCCCGACCATGGGTCCGCCGCGATTGGCGACATAAGGGATCATGGATGGTGTAAGGCATGGACATATACCCGTCTTGCTCGAGCCAGTAGAGCGATCGACGTTTTGCGAGAGATTCCAAACAAGCCTGAGGCCGATGTCAGCATGAAGTAGGCTACCGAAGCCGTCTACTTACGTTTTGTAGGACGGATCAACGCCAATCTTGGCCGAACGGAGGAGACTGATGTCCATTAAGTCCCAGACACGTTCGACTTGGCGCACTCCCCAGTCTTGCCAAGCAAAGTCGGGCATACGACAAGTGCCACCTAACATTCACGAAGCTGAAGAAATAGACCGCGATCCAAGGTCAGAGGCTCACCTTCTTCCCAATTAGTTAGAGGACGTTTCAGCCCCAGGAGCTCCTCGAGCCGTGCACGCGCGTGTCTCGATTCACAGCGCGTCCAGTCAATGCGTCCGGCGCGCGAGTCCGACACTCCGCTCTCTTGAACGAGCTTCTCCCTAGCTTGATGGATACGCACGTCGTCTGATGGGAGAAGAAATGCATCCAAAGTCGACGAAGCAGGACGCTTCAAATCGTTGACGATCAGATTCTTCCACTTGGTTGGCAACCCAGACGACCGCTTGTCAACAGCGAGCAAATAAACACGCGTACGAGTGTGCGGGATGTAGAACTGTTTCGTGTCCAATCGCATGAACTCGGCGCTATAATTGTGACGTCCGAAATAGTCCTTGACTTTGTCCCATGGCGCTGAGCAGACGTTCTCCAGGATGACCAAGGGTGGTCGATGGTTGGCGACCCAGGACATCATGCCGTGGAACGTTCGGCCAGACTCTCCTCCTTGATCGATTCCTTTTTTCTCGTTGTTGAGGTTGGAATAGTCAACGCAAGACGTGCCCGCGACGAGCAAGTCCACGTCTCCGGGTACAGGGGCTAATGCACCATACGCAGTCGTACTGTCGAACGGACGTCAGAATCCTGCCGAGATGTTGCGAGATCACGTACGCTTCGGTATCTCCGAGTTCACACACATCGCGGAACAATAGGGGTGGCTTGAAGTTTCGCTCGATGTACGCTTGCTTGAACGGCTCGATCTCGCATGAAAATACGTGTTCAAACTCCAAGGGAATGTCAAACTGATCCTTGATGGATTGGCATATCAAATCCAGAGCGAGAAGAGGTGACTCTGTGCCTGAACACATGGTAGCGACACGAAGCTTTCTACCTCTGACATGTTCCACGACGTCCTTGATCTGAGGAATGTGGGACACGAGGTCAGAAAACATGGTAGGGATGTGGTGAAGAGGCGGAAGACTGGAAGATTCTATCTTTCCGTCCGTCCTGGAAGGCTGGCCCGGGCTGTCATCTTCGTCAGAGACCTCGGGCTCAGCATCTTCCTCGACCTCCTCGGCGCTCGACTCGTCGTCGGTCTTCTTCGTCGACTTCCCAGGTTTCCTAGCGGTAGATTTTGGCTTCTTGTCTGAACCTCCACCAAAAAACGACGTGATGGACTTTTGCTGTGTAGAAAGCGAAGTTGCCTTTGGCATGATCGAGGACGTGAAACGGGACTGCGAGACGCGTCCGCGGCATTTTATGCGCGTCACGTTCGCGTTCTGTCACACCACTTTCGGATGAGTCACGCCACTCTTGAGCTTACAAACCACACTACGTCTCGGACGAAAGTTCGCGTTTATTCCATGAAATGTATCGATTTTACATGCACGATGCGAATGCCATTACAGATCTAGCAGCTAGGCGAAGAATCAAACCCCCGACCCGACCCCTCATTCCCAGTACCGTGGAACCTTGCTTTCGCTCTCCCCGCCGACCTCCAAAAAATCCGACGGACGCTCCCGTTTCAGATTTCGCCGTCTATTATTGAGTGGTAATCGCTGATATGCTGAATCCTGACCAGCAGGTTGTTGATTTGAAAATGAGGTTGACCATGGCGCATCTGTCTGTTGATACCCCGACATT
Organism: Binderoboletus segoi; assembly: GCA_038089175.1. Taxonomy (NCBI): domain Eukaryota; kingdom Fungi; phylum Basidiomycota; class Agaricomycetes; order Boletales; family Boletaceae; genus Binderoboletus; species Binderoboletus segoi. The sequence continues at coordinate 5,216 of JBBPKF010000716.1, read as the reverse complement.
CCATAGCCCACCACACCGGTGGCAGCCTGCATTTGTTGTTGTTGTTGTTGCTGCTGCTGCTGAAGGGTAGTTGCGACCGCGAGGGTTGCTGCGAGGGCTTGTGCTTGTTGGAGTTGCATTTGAAGTTGATGATATTTCATTTCTGAAGAATGTCGCACATGGTGGGGCAACGATGTGTTTTGCATCAATACGGATAGTTGGCTGATCTGAGCCTGGAGCTGAGGGATGCTGTCGACTATCATTTGGGACATGTCCATGCCAGGCTGTTGATCTGAGTAGAAGTCGTCTATGGCAGAACCATCCCTTGGAGGGGTCTGCGAGAGGTTGTCGGCGTCACAATCTCGAACAGCATCACGAGTAGTGCGCACCTGTTCACCAGCCAGGACCGTTGTGGTCGTCACACTTTCTTCGTCAGCCTCCTTTCTACTCTGCTCAATCACCTTATCAATGTGATCTGCAACTTTTGTTCGCATCGGCTTATCCATGACCAGCTTGTCAAGAGACGGGATCTTCTTGCCACACTTTGGACAAACAAAGTCCCTCTCAAGCAGATGAGTCTGGATACACTCCTCGCAATACGTGGTTTCACAACAAGGCGTTTTCACAGCATCACGGAAAAGTCTGTTGTCTATTGGACACGCGAGTGTAGGATCTGTCGGGTGTCGATCCCGAACGTCTGCTACAGAGAGGCCTTTCGAACGAGATACCTGCTTTTGCCATGATGCTCTACTAGAGTGAGCGACTGCCTCTTAACAAAGAAGTACAGGGACCTACGAATCGGGTTGAGCAACAACATAGCCTCCTTCGGGGGTGACCATCACGCCTTGGGCAAGCTCGCCCTTGTTAGGGTTCTCCACCGCCTTGAGGAAGCTGCGGGGGATGCCCGTCGTTCGCTTGATGCGAGGTTTGTTGTCGAACTCGCGATCGCTATTTGTTGGACAGTCTTGGATCCAATGTCCTGGACGAACATAAGCCAAGATCGACATGACAGGGCAAACGACAACTCACCTTTCTGGCCACATCGGTAACACACATATGAGGGTGGCAGAGGACGATCAGGAACGTGGGAGTGATTTGAACTGGAGGGCTTGCCGCCACGCCCGAAAGACGTCCCGCGAGGATTATTATATATTCGAATTGCACTGTTTCGACCAACAGAAACCACGTTATGAGAATTCACTCTACTACATAAAGCAGCAGAACCGCGTAAACGAGACACCGACTGAGACATCTTTTCCTGGGTTTCCTCCCAGTTGGCCGTCTGAGCCTGGAACATGGCCGCCATTGCAGCAGCTTCGTCTTCTTTTGTAACCGAGTTCTTCGGAATAGTAACTGTGGTACTTGACTGTGGAGAATGTAAGACTCGCCAATTGGCGAGCGGTGCGTTCATTTGAGAACGACCACGTACAGCGGCTGGAACTTTGGGGGGCGTGAATTCTTCTTTCACATCGAATCGTTTGGACATGGCACCCTTGTGCCATGTGGTACTGCCACCTACTCTCTGAACGGGCTCGGAAATAGGAACAGGAGCACTTCCGTTGGTACCAGCAATGTACATTGCTGCTTTGCCCTTTCCTGGGCGCTGAGCGGGCATACGCTTCACAACAACAGAAGAAGACCTCGGAATGAGTTGGGAGTCATCCTTGTATTCTGAACGAGCCGAAGTCAGAACAGGGATACAGCCAGAACGGAAAAGAACATACCTTGATTGGTGGACGCATCATAGACATAGAGGTCAAAGTCATTGGCCTTACCGAGGTTGTTAGCAAGGATGATCTCTTTTTTCAGGTCAAACACAGAGATGGCAGTGCCATCAAAAGTCACCCGAGACTCGTCCCTCTGAGATTTAAATTTGTAAAACACAGAAGAGGCCATGGGGCACAGGAATTGAACTGGGACAAGGTGTGGGGAACACGACGCAACGATGAACCCAATGTATAGTACTTCCCACAAGAAATGGTCGTCGTCGTTGGTGAAGTGGATGTGGTAAGCAACTTCCCAGCATTTACGAGGCGCTTCAAATAGTGGCATGGATGACTAAGCGATGCCCAAATTTAAAAATCTGCTGGCCGTCGTTCGACTTTTTGCAGGTGCGACATGTCGCACTCATACGGAGCGACCAACAGCGAACTGAGGCAGCGAAGTGTTGACACGCAACGTGCCACTACTACTTCCACAGGGACCACCGATGAAGGCCGCAAGGCCGACCATCTCCTCGACCAGCACCAAACGTACGCGTATCCGATCCAAGAACGCGTACCCATGCTTACCCGCATACATTCCAGATATGAGTTCGGTGGCCCGTGGGGTGTCACAGCCATGATGATTGGTTTCCCAATTCTCATGTACTACCTCTGGATATGCCTCTGGTTCTATGACGGGAAACTCATTACCCCTACTTCCGTGGATGATATTGTCCCCTTCTTGGAGCGCATGTGGGCACATGTTCGCGACGTAAGTCCTTTTCCAGTCCCAGATACCAATCGGTGTTGACACCCTGCACCTAGTATGCTAGTCCGAACGCCTATGCTTGGAAGGTTTACACCGGTCTCATCGTCTTTCAACTCTTCCTTGCATGGGTCGTGCCGGGCTACCAGCAAGAGGGACTCCCCGTCCCTTCTCTTGGTTATAAGACATTGATGTACAATTGCAATGCCCTCTGGTCCATCTACATCACGATGATCACTGCCGCCGCCCTTCATTACTACAACATTTTTCGTCTCACGGAAATCATTGACAACTATGGACATATCATGACGGTCGCGATCATCTACGGTTTCGCGGTTTCCTTTGGGGTGTATTTCCTTACCGTCGTAACTGGTAACCAGATTCGCATGTCCGGCAATTTCATCTATGATGTCTTCATGGGCGCTTGTTTAAATCCTCGCATCGGCCCGATCGACCTCAAGATGTGGGCAGAGGTTCGCATTCCCTGGGTCATTGTCTTCTTTTTGGCGGTCTCTGGCGGCTGCCATCAGTATGAAAAGTATGGATACGTCACGCCCGTGAGTATTTGCATACATACTTGATGTCTTTTGTGGCTAATCAATTTCGGTTAGAACATGGTCTTCATGATTTTGGCCACTTGGCTCTATCTAAACGCTTGGTGCGTATTATCAGTATCGTTCATGGCTTTTCTCAAGAATCACGTGCAGTGGAAAGGGAGAGGAATGCATTCCCCAAACTTGGGATATGTATCACGAGAAGTGGGGTTTCATGGTCATTTTCTGGAACCTCGCTGGTGTCCCATTCGTGCGTCCTAGCCCTTGACACGCGGAGCCGTGCATTGATCCCTGTCCCAGACATACGTGTACTCCGTGGTTTACATGGCTTCACATGACCCCTCCAAGTATCAGTTCCCTACCCCTGTTTACGTTCTGCTCTTCACCACTCTCCTCACTGCATACTACATGTGAGATTTCCGCTCATACGAGTAGATCCACACACCCTGACTTTGCACCTCCACAGCTGGGACACTTCCATGTCGCAAAAGAGCCGCTTCAAAATGCAGACTCAGAGTATTACCAAGTTCCGTAGCACATTCCCTCAGTTGCCCTGGGGCACCCTGAAGAACCCAGAGTACATTCAGACTGCTCATGGGTGAGCCCGCCAGCTATCCCGTTTATATTTGCAATCTAAAGTGGTATGTAGCAACCGGCTCCTGACTAGTGGTTGGTGGAAGTACTCTCGCAAACCTGTATGTCTTGTTTTCTGCACCGCATGGATGTCTTTTGACACTGTCTCAGAACTATGTCGCCGACTGGGTCATGGCATTCAGCTGGGGAGCGATCATCGGTGGTGCAACCATCATCCCGTATTTCTATTCCGTCTTCTTTATCACCGTCTTGATTCACCGCTGTGGTCGTGATTTTGAGCGCTGCTCCCTCAAGTATGGAAAGGACTGGGAACGCTACTGTTCCATCGTGAAGTATAAGTTCATCCCAGGCATCTACTAAAATTTGATACCATCTCGATAATACCACTTGCTTAATATAATGCATTTCTTCGGGGAAATAAACGGTAGCCCATGACGACGTGTCACGCTGATGTCGTGCCGAGACTGTTTGCAGTGCCGAGTTCTCACCACCATCTCATTGGGCCAGACCGTGTAGAGACACGTCCGCTTCCAAGTTTCATCATCGTCCCACCGCTCGCGCGCACCTTCGTCCCCAATGGAGAGCAATAAGGACGAAGCCCTCAAATGCCTGAGGATCGCGCAGAAGCACAGGGACGCAGGCAACTTTACCTCGGCGCGGAAATTCTGCCAAAAATCGCTCTCGTTGTTCGCGACGCCGGAAGCCGAGCTACTCAAGGAATCTATCGAATCCGCTGCCGAATCGGCCGGTCCGTCTTCCAGCACGGGTGCGAGCAATGGGAATGCGACGACGGGGTCATCGTCGTCGACGCAGACGCATGCTTCCGCTACTGGCACGAGACGCCGGGGCGATACGAAGGCAGGGGGGACGGCAGGGGGCATGAATGGGGAGAAGAGGGAGTACACGGCCGAGCAGGTCAACGTCGTGAAGCGGGTCCGGGCGTGCAAGCCCGTGGACTACTATGGGATCCTGGGCGTCAAGAAGGAGTGCGAGGAGAGCGACATCAAGAAAGCTTATCGAAAGGTATATGTGTCGCTGATCAGCAGAGGAGCGGATTATTGAGCTAGACTTGTTGATAGCTCGCGCTCGCGTTGCATCCCGACAAGAATGGCGCACCAGGGGCCGATGAGGCCTTCAAAAGTATGTCACGCATGAACACTCTGCCACGCATTTCAGCTGATCTACTCGACAGTGGTTTCGAAGGCGTTCCAAGTCCTGTCAGGTACGCTGCTTCTGGTTTCTTATCCGTTCATGTGTCGACCCCGACTTTTTAGATCCTCAAAAGCGAACAGCCTTTGACCAGCACGGCTCTGACCCAGAATCACGATTCAATGGCATGTCATCCTCTGGTTTCCCATCCGGGTTCTCGCCCTCTACGTCCCCATTTTCTGGTGGTTTCGAGGGCGAAATGTCACCCGAAGATCTGTTCAACATGTTCTTTGGTGGCGGCATGGGGATGAATGGCGGCGCATTCGGGCCAGGCACGTTCGGAGGGCCCATGTTCACTGCGAGCTTTGGGCCTGGCGGATTCCGGACGACGCGCGTGCATGTAAACGGACGTCCACAGGGCGCTGCCGCACAGGGCGAGGCGCCGCAAGCACGGTCGATAATCATGCAACT
>JBBPKF010000715.1:0-10325 GCA_038089175.1 Binderoboletus segoi | reverse complement strand
ATGAGCCCCAAGTGCTAGACCTCTGTGTTTTCACTCACTTGATTGATTAGCCACCCATGTCAGGCCAGCTAGAGCCTCAAATCCAGCCTGTCACAGGTCAGCTAGTACCTCAAAACCAGCCTGTTGTAGGTCAGCTAGTTGTCATATCCCAGGTCCACAAGTCCAACTCTGACCCTCTGATGTCACTCCAAGACCAACTTCACACAACTTTGATCTGATTTCCTTTTGTACCAATGCTATGTTTTAATGTTCCATTCCGTTACAATACGCTCCATTCCATTCTACCTGTATTAGTATTAGTTCTGCTATCTAGACTCCTCCATGCAGTGTTAACTGTGGAACACAGCTCTGCAGCACATCCAGTACATCTCCTACCCAACCTCCAAACTCCTTAGTCATCCAATTTCTCCGTAGTATATAAACCCCATACTTCAGCCTGTAAATACCTTAGTTCGAATATCAACATAACTTGACTATCTCTCATCCGACTTGAACCTTGACAGTTCTCCTCTGACCTCCAACCCTCTGACCTATTCTGCTCCATAAATCTGGGACCAGGACTCATGCAAGGGTGTACCACATATGGTGAAGCCAAGTCCTGTTCAACCAAACTTTGGAGTTCCAGAGTTTCCTGGAGTTAGTTCGACCATAGTTTAATAGTATATTCAAACTCCCACTTGCAATGAAGTCCATATACCCAATGGCTACTAGAGTCACTCAGGCCCACACTCAGGCCATCACCAATGCCCCTTCATCTCCCCATTACAACCTCCTGAATGCCTTTGGCAACAGTTACTGAGGCCCAGACCTTATCGAACAATTTCATAGCTTCTCTGCTAGATGAAATCCTGGTTCCACATCCCAGAGACCATCTCCTCCCCCAGAAATCCCCACTCCTGGAGCTTGCATTGAGGAGCTTTTGGATGACCCCAGCACCTCACACACTCTGCCCCCATTCCACACTCTGAGTAACCACAGCAACCCCAGAGATCCAGATGAGCCCAGAGATGATCTCTCTGATGGTGATTCTGATTTCCAAGGGGATGACTTAGACCTTGAATCCTCCAGAGATGAGCAGATCTCATGCAACACCCTCACCAACCTGGCAAATGCCATCCATGGCCTCACTCACTCCTCCTGTTGCAAACCCTCTGAAACCTCACAGCAGACCAAAGTCCAAGAATCAGACCAGTTTGATGGGATGGAACCCTGCAAACTCCAGGTCTTCCTGGTCCAATGCAAACTAAACTTCCAAGATCACCCTAAAGCCTTTGCCTCTGACTGCGCCAAGGTCACCTTCACCCAGTCCTACCTCAAGGGCATGGCGTTGGAATGGTTCAAACCGGACCTCCTGCAGATGGAGGATCCTACACTCTGTTCACTCTGGATGGACAACTTCAAGGAGTTCATCCTCGAGCTCCAAATCAACTTTGGACCACATGACTCCATCAGAGATGCAAAGCACCAACTCAATCACTTGGCCATGAAAGATGGTCAAAAGATCAACAAATATGTCATAGAATTCAACTGGATCACTTTGCAAGTCCAGGGCTACAGAGATGGTGCCCTCCAGCACTATTTCTATAACAATCTCCCAGACCGTATCAAGGACAAAATCTCACACATCGGAAAATTCTCCACACTTGTAGATCTCTGTCAACTTGCTCACATAATCAACGTGCACTACTGGGAGCACAAGTCAGAACTCAATCGTCAGACGAAGCCTTCCCCTAACCTCCCAAAGTCTGACAAACCCTCCATCACCTCTGCTGGCTCTCCCAGCTTCTTCAAGGAGTCCAAGGGTGAATCTGCCAGCACCTCCAGCACCTCCAGAGCATTTGCTCCTCCTAAGCCAGACTTGTCATTCAAGCTTGGGAAGGATAGTAAGCTCACAGTGGCAGAGTGCAAGCGCCACTTTGACAACAACTTGTGCATGTTTTGCAGTCAAGCTGGCCACATGGCCAAAGAATGCTCAAAGTCTACCTCTCGAGTGGCCAAGGCTCACATGACCAAGACTGCAACTCCAGAAGCTAAACCAGAGGCCTTTTCAGAGGTGAAAAAATAGTCAGCAGCCTTTGTGACTCCACACAGACTAGAGGTTGTGTTGACTCTTCCCATGCTCCAAAGGAGATCTGACTCAACATGTCCGCTCTTTCCAACCCCAGATCACTTATGTCCTCCATCTCTCTGATATCATATGAAATCCCTTCCTTCCCCATGTTGTTAGACTCCAGCTTCTCAGATTGTTTCATAGATAGCAAATTTGTCAATACACATGGACTTTCCCCTTACTCTGTTCCTCCACTCCAACTCCATCTCTTCAATGGAACCTCGAACTCCACAATCACTTAAGCCATCAACCTCTCCATCCATTTTGAAACCAGTAACATTACTCCAATGACATTCTACGTCACTCCACTGGATGGCTCTTGTTCCCTTGTGCTAGGACACAACTGGCTCACCCGCTACAATCCATTGATTGATTGGGTCTCAAACAGTATCTCGTTCTGCTCACCTGGACAAGCCATGCCTGCAACCCTGAGCTCATCTCCACAGCCTCCATCCCCTGCTCCTATGGCTGACCCTGTTCCCTCTGATCCACCATGTTTCTTCAACCACAAGGCTCCACCAATCATGCTCATCAGTGCTCTGGCCTTTGCACTCACCTGTCACCTAGAGGGCTCCATGCAGTTCAGTCTGCAACTCTGCCCTCAAGAGAGCAATCTCTGCTCTGCTTCCACCACTCCTGAACCAGTCAATCTCTCCAGAGTTCCTCCAGAGTATCATGACTTCACGGATGTGTTCAGTCAAAGCAAGGCCTCCACCCTTGCCCCACACTGCCTGTTCGATTTAAAGATTGATCTGGAAGAAGGCACGTCCCCTCCAATAGGTACCACCTACTCCCTTTCCCCTTCTGAACTTGAGTCCCTTCAAGCATTCCTCAATGAACATCTCTTCATGGGCTTTATCTGCCTGTCGTCCTCCACTCACACTGCTTCAGTCCTCTTTGTCCACAAGAAGGATGGTTTGCTCCACCTTTGTGTCAACTTCTGAGGTCTCAACAAGATCATGAAAAAAGACCGCTATCCACTCCCCTGCATCTCTGATCTCCTCAATGCTCTGAGCTGTGTGAAGATCTACACCAAGCTCGACCTTCAGCATGCATACCATCTGGTCTGCATTGCCAAAGGCAACAAATGGAAGACTTCCTTCTGGACATGCTATGGATCATATGAATGGCTTGTCATGCCATTTGGACTTACCAATGCCCCTGCAGCTTTCCAGCGGTTTGTCAACTCCATCTTCACAGATCTCCTCAATGTCTTTGTGATTGTATATTTGAATGACATCCTCATCTTCTCCACTGACTATGCATCCCACAAAGAGCATGTCCAGGAAGTTCTCCAGCAACTCCGGAAACATGGACTTTATGCCAAACCGGAAAAATGCAAATTCCATGTGGACTTCACAGAATACCTCAGATACCAGCTGTCTCCCTCCAGACTGTTCATGTCCCCAGAGAAAGTAAAAGCCATCCAAGACTGGCCCAAGCCCCAGAAGGTCTGAGATGTCCAATCTTTCCTAGGATTCGCAAACTTCTACCATTGTTTCATTCATGACTACTCTGGTATGGTTATTCTGCTCACCTGCCTCACCCACAAGGGAATTCTGTGGGACTTCAATGATGCATGTCACTCCACTTTCCAGCATCTCAAGAATGCCTTCACCTCTGCTCCCATCCTCACCCACTGGGTCCCTGATGCCCCACTAATTGTCGAGACCGATGCCTTTGACTATGCCATCGCTGGCATCCTCTCCCTCTGGTGCTCAGATGAAGAAGTTCAGCCCATTGCTTTTTACTCCTGCACCCTTTCCACCCCAGAGCTCAACTATGACACCCACAATAAGGAATTGCTTGCCATCCATGAGTCCTTCTGGACCTGGCAGCATTACCTCAAGGGTTCTGGCACTCTGGTTGACATTGTCACCGACCATAAGAACCTAGAGTACTTCACCACTATGAAGCTCCTGACCCACCAACAAGCCCGCTGGTCAGAGTTCCTCTCACAGTTCAACATGGTCATCCATTTCCACCCTGGATGCTTAGGTGCCAAACCTGATGCCCTCACTAGATGTTGGGATGTCTATCCCAAAGAGGAAGATAGGGACTACACCCACATCAATGCCCACAATTTCCAACCCATTTTCACCCATGAACAACTTGCTGTGTCCCTTTGAGTGACATATCCAGCAGCTCCAGTCCTCTGGGCTGGTTCGCTGTTCAATATCAAATCCCTCCACAGCAACATTCTCTCTGCACTCCTCTTGGATCCTATCACCTCCATCCATCTGTCCACCCCTAAACCCTCTGATTTCCATTGGACCATTGACTCCGAAGGCTTCCTATGCCTGGACGACCACATCTACATTCCCAAGGCTAATGATTTTCATCTTCATATCCTCCGGTATAAACATGACCATCTGCTTTCCAGACATTTCGGACAGAACTGGACTCTAGAACTCATCTGACGAGAATACACCTGGCTGGGCATCCAGACCTTCATCAAAGAATACATCTCCTCCTGCACCTCCTGCACCCATGCCAAAGTCCCCAGACACAAGCCCTATGGGCTCCTGAAACAACTTCCCATCCCTGAGAGGCCATGAAATTCAATCTCTATGGACTTCATCAAACAACTCCCCACCTTCTCTGGACACACCCCCATCCTCATCATCATAGACCATCTATCCAAACAATGCATATTCATTCCAATGGACAACAAGGTAACATTCCTGGAGTTAGCCAAACTCTTTCTCCTCCACATCTTCTCCAAACATGGAGTCCCATCTCACATTACCTCCGATTGAGGCTCAGAGTTCATCTCCCACTTCTTCCGCTCCCTCAGAAAGGCTCTCAACATCCAGCTCCACTTCACCTCCAGCTACCACCCAGAAGGTGACAGACAGACAGAGCGAATGAACCAAACACTGGAACAGTACCTTCAGATATATTGTAACTACCAGCAAAACAACTGGTCCAAACTCCTGCCCCTCACAGAGTTCACATACAACAATGCTCTGAATGCTTCCACAGGTGTTTCCCCATTCTTTACCAACAAGGGTTATCACCCCAACATCACCATCCATTCTGAACAAGACCTGACCTCCACTCGAGCCTGAGAGTACTCCATAGATCTCAACTCCCTTCACAAATTCCTCTGACAGGAGTTAGCTGCTGCTCAGGAACAGTACCAAGGACCCACGGATGCCAAACGAACTCCAGCACTGGACTTCAAAGTTGATGACCAGGTTTTTGTCAAGGCTAAGTACTTCTACTCTACATGTCCATCCAAGAAACTCTCCAAAAAGAATCTAGGACCATATCCCATCATAGCTCAAGCTGGCTCCCTGTCCTTCACCCTTCAGCTTCCAGACAGCATGAAGTCTGTCCATCCAGTCTTCCATGTCTCTTAACTGGAACCTGCTACTCCCAACATCATCCCCAACTGCATCCAATCCCCTCCACCTCTGGTTGAAGTCAATGGAGAACTGGAATATGAGATCTCTGAAATCCTCAACTCCAAAATAGATTGCAGACGATGAAACTGCAAGCTACTGTACCTGGTTAGATGATCTGGCTATGAAGGAACTGATGAAGAAACATCCTGGCTCCTTGCCACTGAGCTTGGTCATGCCTCAGAACTTATTGAAGAATTCCATCTCCAGTATCCAGAGAAGCCCAGACCTCACTCCACTTAATCCAGTCAAGACATGATACATGTTCATCAAACGGCCAGACTACACTACACTTGTTACAATTTTACCTTTCCCATGTTGTCACTCCTCAATTCCTCTTGATCATTATTGTTCTTCATCAGGTTCTACTTATACTTTGGCTTATCTTCGTCATGCTTGGACTCAGGTCCCTCCTCTAAGTATCATCTCTTTACTGATACTTCATGTTCCCAACTCTTCCATCTGAGATCTCGGCCTATGTGTAATCCTGTAATTGTCAGCGCAGTAAAGGTTTGTCATTCCCATTCTATTACCTTCCACTGCATTCCTTACTGCACATCTCATGACTCCTTATTTCCATTTCTATCTTGTGGTCTGTGCATCCCATCCCCAGTAGAAAACCTCATACCCTGTACCTTTGTTACTTAGCTTGATCTGCACAATTACTACGCAGTCTTTCTCAAACTTGAGTGGACGGAATCCTTGTCTGTCACATTCACAAAAGTAACCTCCAACCCAAGGAGAAGCCCCACTAGTACAGAGACGTCTCAACCATTGAGAGTCCAGATCCAACTTAGGTGTACTAGGTAAAGACTGTATTGCACCCTGTGTAACAACACTTGGTCCACTACTCCAAACTCCGGGTGCCCTCCTGCTGCCTCGTCCTCCAGATCCACCAACTCCTCCTCTACCTCTTTCACCTCTCCTTCCTCTAGCTCCCCTTCACTCTCTGATTCCTCCCTCCTATAGACCTCTTCCACCTTCAGGTAGATGAGCTTCTCCAGGAGCCCATTCTGCTTCTTTATGGCATCCCAAAGTTCCTAGATCACCTCTACAATCATCTGGGCACATCCCACCCAGTCACTCACCTCTTCTTCCTCCATCTCCTCTGATCTCACCTTCTTCTGAGGCTGCTCTGACTCCTCCACCCTCTTCTTCTGCTTTCATTCCAGCTTCACCTCACCAGGCTGCTCACACCTTGCTTTTGCCTCCTGGCAGGGCATGCAAGAGATCCCCTTTCCCAGACCCATTGTGCAGTTGAACCCCCACTCCTTGCACCTCTGGCACTCCAGTACCAGCTCTGCCCACACCTTCCCCTTGCTGGAGCCTTGCTCTGCTTGGACTTGTTGTGCCTGTGTTCTGATCAGTCTCACTCACTCGACACATTGTTTTTCAGATGTACCCATCTCCTGGCTGCCACCTCAGCCACTGCTTGCTGCCTCACAGCCTCCTCTGCCTGTCTCCTCGCCTCCTCCTCTGCCTTCCTCCATGCCTCCTCCTCCTTCCTTGCCTTGGCCTGCCTCCTCCACTCTGCAGCCTTCACATTCCATAGGTCATCGTCATCATCAGCATTCTCCACCAGGTGTTCATTGGACCACTTGTCGATGTCAGAGTAGATGGTCATGGTTGGTTACTAGGCAGGAAAGCCAGGACAACTCTGGACTTTATAGATTCATTCAAACTCTGTTTCTGACTCTGGTGGAATCAACAAGGACATGTGATCTTCAATGGCCTTCAAGGGTTCAGGCCTAAGAGGGGGATACTGTCATATCTCAGGTCCACAAGTCCAACTCTGACCCTCTGATTGTTATGCTGCAAGCAAAGACTTGCGTAACTTCTTCAACCACTCCAGGTTCCTCAGCTAATGGCTGGACAATGCTCAAGGTGAGAGAGCACCCTATTCCAGAGTGAACAAGCATACATAGGTATTATGCTTCTATGGGCTCAGTGACCTTGACGGACTTGATACCATTCAGTCAAACTTCAAGATGGTGTCGTGGCAAGGCAACACTCAAGGACACAGCTGCTAGAGACGGCTAGCACCACAAGGTTGAGATAGCTAACTTAGAGTGACAAAGCCTAAGAAAGATGATGCTCTGTTTGCAGGAGGGTACAAAAAGAACAAGATAGAGACTACGGTGCACAGTAGCGACTTATATACAGAGAGGAAGTGAGATTGAGGGCCAGCATAGAAAACGGGAGAATGTAAAAGAACATGACACCATCCTGTATAAGAAGAGCAGAAAAGGGAAATGGTGCCATAGAATGTAGAAGAAGGTAATGGAAGAACTGTGGATTATCAATGTAGAAGAATCAGATAGAATGTGATGGAACTTGTCATAAGATACTGTGATCTTGTGCAAGACTGCACCTGATTGGGCTCAGCAAGAGGGATAGTGTCTGTATTCAAGTATATAGAGAAGAAGAAGTAACCGCAATGTAAGAAAGAGGATAAATGTACAAGTTGCACCTTATAGAAGGTGTTGGAGCCAAGAGTCTGTGAAATGTAACAGTAGTGTACAACACACATATGTGAAGAGAAGAAGAAAGAGGGAAAATTGTAACACCGATGCCACTCTGACACCAACTCCGCACAACTCTGATCTGATTTCCTTTTGTATCAATGCTATGTTTTAACATTCCATTCTGTTATGATACGCTCCATTCCATTCTACCCATATTAGTATTAGTTCCACTACCTAGACTCCTCCGTGCAGTGTTAACTGCAGAACACAGCTCTGCAGCACCTCCAGTACATCTTCTACCTGATCTCTGAACTCCTTAGTCATCCAAATTCTCCATAGTATATAAACCCCATACTTCAGCCTGTAAATACCTCAGTTCAAATATCAACATAACTTGACTACCTCTTCTCCAACTTGAACCTTGACAGTTCTCCTCTAACCTCTGATCCTCCAACCTATTCCACTCTGTAAATCCAGGACCAGGACTCATGCAAGGGCACACCACATACGGTGAAGCCAAGTCCCATCCGACCATAGTTTAACACTAGTATCTCAAAACCAGCCCATCATAGGTCAGCTAGTACCTCAAAACCAGCCAGTAGCCCTGTGGAGACAAGCTAGTGTCTATAAATTAGCCAGTATTACCCCTTCCCATTATATCATCCTTGAAACTCATGTTTGAAAAAATTAATGACACAAACTATGTCAAATGGAGCATGCAGATGGAGGCCCTGTTATACAAGCAAGATCTCTGGAAGATAGTAAGTGGAGTAAAAATCAAGCCCACCTACAGACCCTCATTCAAGGCAGTGAAATCATTTGCCTGTAAGCAGTGGCTTGCAAGGGCCAAAATTATCCTTCACCTTTCTACCTTCCAACTTTCTCATGCTCACACTGAGTCTGGCAACCTCAAAGAGATCTGGGACAACCTTGCCCACATTCACCAGTCCTGTGGCTTTGGCCACATTTTTTCCATGCTTCATGAACTCTCAACCATGAAAAAAGAACCTGACCAGTCAATGCAGGCCTGGATCACATCAGTTCAAGATCTTGCCTTTCAACTCCAGAGTGCCAGGTTTGAAGTTCCTGTGACAATTGTAATCATGACCTTGCTTCATGGTCTTCCCATCGAATGTTCCTCACTCATCACCACCATTGGCTCAACACCCCTTGATAACCTTACTACCAACTCTGTCATCACTCAGATGCTAAATGAGGAATCCTACTTGCAACCAATCTCTGCCTCTGCTGCTGCATTCAATGCTGCACAGCCACACTGTGCCCACAGCAAAGCCAAGTTGAAGCACAACTCAGAAAGAAAGACCCAATGCTTCAAATGTCACAGCTTTGACCACATTTGTCATATTCTGGATTCACCACTTGAACTTCAACTGTCATATCCCAGACCAACTCTGGTCCTCTGCACCACCTCTGGTCCATTCTGACCATCTCCAACCCTTCATAGACAACTCCGTTCCACTTTCATCCCATCTCTGATCTGCTTCCTTTTGAACTCAGGCTATGCTCTCCATTCCAGTATGTTATGTTCCATTCCATTACATTCCATATTATTACATTCCATTTCATTCCATCCATATTTGTATTAGCTTCACTCCTCAGACTTCTCCATGCAGTGTTAACTGCAGGGCACAGCTTCACAGCACCTCTGGCCCATTACTTATCTGACCTCTGGACTTCTTAGTAATCTGACTTCCCTCCAGTATATAAACTCCATACTCTGTCTGTACATACCTCAGTCCAAATATCAATCTGACCTGACCTTCTCCCCACTCCATCTCTGAGTCTTGACGACTCAACTCCAACCTTCCATCCCCACTCCAAACCTCCACAAATCTGGGACACCAGAACTCTTGTAAGGGCATACCACATAAGGTAAAGCCAAGTTCCAAACCCCTCAGAACTCCGGACCTCCAGAGTTGCCTCAGAAATTGTCTGACACAGTCCTAACATCAACCCTCTGGATCTTCTCTGATCCAACTCTAACCCAACTCCAGACTATTTTCCTCCATATATAGTACTCTGAACTCTGGACACTTTCAGAATGACATGTCTCCATTCCAATGACATTCCATTTCATTTCTGTGTCCTTCATTCCATTCTCTTCCTATTTGTACTAGTTCTGCTTCTGAAACTCCTCCATGCAGTGTCAACTGCAGAAGCACAGCTTCACAGCACCTCCAGTACATACTCTATCTGACCTCTGAAACCCCTTAGTCATCCATCCTTTCCATAGTATAAATACTCTGTACAATACTCTGTAATCTCTAGCTCAAATATCAACCTAGCCTGACAATCTCATCTCTGTCCCCTCTTCTTTGTCCT
>JBBPKF010000714.1:0-10343 GCA_038089175.1 Binderoboletus segoi | reverse complement strand
CACCTTGATTTATAGCTTGTTGCTCGCTCTCTGGGGGTACCACCTCGGAGTCGCGCAATCCCGCGGAACCAGAACTTGTTGTGCTCTCCTCTGTCCTTGCACGTTTCGGTGGACGGTCCAGTTGCATGTCCTCCGTGGCTCCTAGTCGAGTGGACCGTCTTTCGCCCCGCCATTCTTGCGCCTCAAAATCAGGTGACCCACGTTTCCCTCTTGTGACTCTCGTTGATCTCCGCTGGGGAGCTATGCCACCTGCTCGATGTCTACCCCGCGTCTCCGGGCGGAAATTAGGAAAATCGTCATGGCCAAAAGCGTCATCCTCATCGTTCTCGTCCTCCAACTTGTATTCATCAGAGTCCTCCTTTGAGGGAAGATGAAATCAACAACGAAGTTGACATGAACCGAAAGCAAGTGACCTACTTCACCGCTTTCCACGTCGTTGTACACGTAGTCCGGACGCCGTGTCTGGCGTCGTGTCCGCGTCTCCCTGATCTCAGCTTGAGCCATGAGGATATGCTTTTGTTCAATTTTTCGCCGGACCCTTTGCACGCGCTGCACGTTCAGTCAGCAATCAAGTCGTGCACACTTCACTTTCAGTCTACCTCCATCTATCTACGCAGCGGAAAAGAGAGGCAACTCACCGCTAGTTCAGCGTTTATAACATCAGTTCGACTTTCAAGTGCTTCAATCAGTGCCAGGTGAGCTTGCTCCATCTTACTCTTCCTGCTTGTTTGAGGAGCGGATGCTTTGAGCGACTCAATGACTGCCAGATATTCGTCGCGCGTGGATGAAATAGTCTGGAATGTCGCCGTTATTTTCCAAGGATTAGTCGACACATATATCCGCGGTGAATCTGAGATAGATTAGAACGGCAGTCAGCGGGAATCCATGAAAGACGGCTAATGCCGGGTATCAAGGGACCCCCAAAATGCGGCTTCACACCAAATACATGCAAATAGGTTGTGGGGCGAGGAGAACGAAATGAAAGACACACGGACCGTCCGCAACCCAGTAACGCTTTCTTGAACTGTCTTGTCCCAGAGGAACGAGCTGCAGGGCCTCTTGACTCTTGGCATCGGATGCATCTGGTGGTGCATTCACAGGGTCTCGTTTCTTATGCTTATGTTGCGTCACGCCCCAAGCGCGATCGATGACGTTCTTTGTCTCGGTCGAGTGTGCGAGCTGCACGTCCACGAGTAGCCGCAGGATCTTGAGCTGTTTCCGGTCCATTGGTACGCGTTTAGGGGGTATTTGGCATGATTACGAGAACAACCCACTCTCAGGGCCCAATCAGCGGCAAAAAATCCACCTTCCAAGTTAGCAAAAGGGTCCAAGTTCGCTCCGTATTCGTCATCCCAAAAAATGGTTCTCTCGGAGCTCTTAAATGTATCCGCGAGGACGCTGGAAAGAGTTGACGACATTTGATCCTCACTAACAAAACGCCGAAACGTTCTCCATGCTGTGCGCGACCTAGAGAAGCTACACACCTTAAATTACGCGTGTGCGGACGCAGATTTAACACAAATTGTTGGAGTATCTTGGAAAGTAGAAGGTCTACCCCGGGCATCAGGAGGGCGTTTTCGAAACTGCAATCGGATGAAATCAAGAGTTATGGCAAGGGGCACCTAGCGCGCATTCAAGCGAATGGACACTTACTCCATCGGTGTCTCCAAGCCCTCCACCTTTGAGCGCAGACTGGTGAACTTGCAAATAAAGGACCATACATAGAGCGACTCCCATCTATCAGCTGGGTGGTCTGCATCGGAGGGTGGACAGATGTGTCCCTTCTTCTCAGCCTGCTGTGTGGCAGGCATGATGCAGTCAAGTGGAGGGTGAAGGAAAAGGGTCAAGAGTGGTCGCGGACTTATGAGGCATGCCTCCGTAACTACTTATATCGAAAGCCAGCATAACAAATATCTCACAATACATGATCTCTGGAGCTTTCCGAATAGCTTACATTGCACAGAATCGGCGAAACGAGGGTAAAACACAAAGCAACCACCACAGGATGGTACAATAGAGCACTGCGGAACAATACTCCCTGAGCGACGAGGCACTTGACGCGATTTACGCGGGTTTTATCCCGGACCAACCTGTACGAATGCCGTGAGAGCCTGCACGGACCATGAATTTCACGAACGTACCTTTGGAATATCGTGGTGCTCGCTAAGCGCCTCCAGCTTGGCGTTGAATTCATTAACGCGATCCTTGTGTGTCTTGTGTGCTATCCTGGCTACTTTACCCACAAGCTGGAGATATGATTAGTAGGGTTAGAAAACCATCATTTTGAACTCACTCTGCGACGCTGTGCTTCCTCGAACCGCCTCTCGGCATCCGTTTTCCTGTCTTTTCCACTAGAAGGTGAGGGAGAGGTACGCTTGCTTCCGGATGCGGAGCCTGGAGCAGAGCCAATGTCATCGCTCAGCACGACTTCCTTGACTCGTTCACGGTCCCGCTCCTTTAGGTTGTCGAGTTTTGATTTTGACTTTGATTTCTTCTTCCTGAGGATTTGAGACAATGTCGGTCAGGGTGGCCAGCAAAAGGGACATACTTCTTGACTATACCTCCGTCCGCGACACCGCCCTTGAGCTTGAGCGAGCCCCCGGGACGGAATTCGTAGTCGGCCATGGGATGATGACGGAGCGCAGGAGAGAGGGTTCGCTGACGTAACACGAACCCTTGAGCGGGTTTAAACAAACACCGACAAACAGGCCATTTGAGTACAGGAACCTTGCAAAGCAAGACAGTACTGTGCAAGTGATTTCCATGTCCAATTAGCCTCCGAATGGCCATCCTCTCGACCCCGCTCCAGTATCTCACTTCGATACCCCCAGTGACGCGCGGTTTTGTGGCCGCAACCATCGCCGCTACTTCCCTGTACCTCTGGATCTACTGGTCCACTGGAACCGTGTACATACCATGGCTAACCCTCGTGCCAGGCTCTAGTCTCTTCTATCCATGGACCTTTGCCACTTCGGCCCTGGTCGAGGTCAGCATATTCGAGGTGTGTCGGTATCTGCGACCTCGCCTTTCCTCCGTCCTTATCCTCCGCAGCTACTCGTGACAATGGCTGTCGTACCGGCCTCATTACGCTACTTTGAACGCCTGTGGGGCACGGTGGAGATGCTGAAGTTTATCGTTGTCTGCGTGACAGTGCCAAACATCATCGCATTTATCTTCAATTGGATTGAGTTTGCCGTTACCAGAAACGCGGACTTGTTCTTGTAAGACACCATGCCGCTTGGTTGATCACACTCTTAGCCTCGTCAGGTATGGCATGCAGTACCATGGCCAAATGGCACTCTTCACCGGCGTATTGGTTGCATTCACGCAGCTGATACCGGAACACCAAGTACAAGTCTTCGGTGCTTTCAGGGTACGCGTCAAGGTAGATACCGTATTTTGCATTCCAGTTCTGTATATTATTTATTTCACCACCTACAGACTCTACCAATGGCGTATCTGACTTTCTCCACTGTCATGACAATCATCGGTTTCCAATGTCCGTTTATTGTCATCCAATTTGGTTGGTTCGTCTCGTGGATATATCTGCGTTTCTACAAGCGCAACGCGGATATAGGCACTGGCACCAGTACCTATGGAGATAGGAGCGAGACATTTGCCCTTACGAGCTGGTTCCCTCCTTTCCTTCAGTGAGCCACAAAGATTCTCTCTCATTGGCGCGTGTTGACGCCTCGTCTCTAGTCCTGCTTTATTGGCTCTTGGAAGTGCCGTCCACAAAACAGCGACACGATTCCATTTGATTCCGACGTCTGTACCTCACGATATTGAATCTGGGTATAGCCAACTCCCCGGTGGTGCTCGGGCAGAGGCGGAGCGGCGACGGTAGGCATCCTGACTCTCAACTAACGGGAAATGTCTCTGACTTGGGTGTTAGTGCACTTGCTCTCAAAGCACTTGACCAGCGGTTAGCCAACTCAGCCACCGGTTCGCCCAACCAGAATGGACCCCCGACTTCGCAGTCATCACACACGTCACTTGCAACGCCAGCACCGCCAGCCGACCGAAAACCGAGTTCACCTGAGACAAATGGCACAGAACCGGCAAGCGACGAAGCCGAGGGAAGATAGTGTGTTATTTCCGAGAGCCTGTTCAATTCCTCTGCGTAGAACTAGCTTCACGTACGAGTTGCATTCCAACCCACGTATCCCAAAAACCGAGCATTACGTAATTCACATGGTAGATTCTACCCGATGTCAGTTAGGGACGGACGTGTCACTTTGAACATTGCATGGCTCGGCGACCGTCGACGGTTTCCGTGGCCTCTTTGGCTTCGTCCAGAGCACCGTTGGAATCCTCGCGGTCACCAGGTGCCGCTGTCCTTCTTTCCCCTTTACCCCGTGCGATTTCGCAATCCGCCAGCCTCACACCCGGCAAACCGCACGAGGGTGCTGTAGACGTTGACCCGGACGAGCTTTTTGCAGGATACACCATCGCAGAGGTCAAATCCAGGCAAGCCCAGCTGAGGTATGATAACGTGTCCCACTTGCGCTGGACTCATTGACCAATTCGTGACTAGGGCTGATGCGGAGGCGAAGCAAGAAGATCTCCGAGTCATGGTTGGGTGCGTGGTGGAATTTGGAGCGTGTCCCATTGCTTGACGGTACTTGGAAAACGCAGGGAACGATACCGTGATCTACTCCAAGCCTCCTCCTCGATCATCTCCATCGCGACGTCCGCGAAACATGTACAGGAAGCACTAGAGCAAACTAAAGCTGCGATTCGGTCCCAAAGGGTACCTGGCGTCCAAAATCACGTCTCGCGAAGCAGCAAGGATGGTGCGTCCCCGTTACCTCCTTCCCTGCATTTCTTAACCACCTTGGCATCCAGACTCGCACTTGCAGATGCTACAGGTGCTTTCTGCGCATATAAAACTACTTCTGGATGCGCCGGAACATCTGTGGCGATTGATCGAACGTGAAAAGTACTTTCAAGCTGCTTGGTTGTTCCTTCTCGCTCGCGTCGTTCATCGGGCTTTGATACGCGATGACACTCAGGATGATGAAAGCTGGACGAAACACGGTATTGACGTGCTGGTCAGTCAATAATCCCGAGTTACTAAATCTCCCTTGACAAGTTCGGTATAGGAGCAGTTCCCTCTGATTCAGCGACAATGGGAGACCGTGTCCCATTTCCGCACTCAGATCATACATAGGGTTACCTTGTCGCTGAGGTTGTATGATAAGACGAATGAAGTTTGTTCATTTCCTCGTTTTATCCGCGGACCATAACCCTTCTTGTCTCAGGAAATCTGCGCTACCCTTTTAACGCTTCATATTCTAGACTCTAGACCACTCGCGGAGGCTTTGACGATATATCTTTCCCAACGATCTCGAACCCTGAATACTCTACTTGCCAAGAGTCTTGATGTTCCCGAACTTGGCAATGGTTCGTTGGTGAATGGTGGTGCCCCGGGAGCTCAAATTATCTCTGAAAGGGCGACGAAAGGTCATGCGAAGACCATTTCAGTTGCTATCAAGAATTCGACAAGAACGACCTTGGAGGTGATTTCACGGACACTTTGCACCGCCCGCGCGGTCTTCGGCACATCTGCTTCAGCATGCTCTCTGGTGACAAGTGTGCTAGGCAACATACAGTCAGAAACTTCCTCTACATCCTCATCCAGTCTTCCCGCCGAACTATTCTTAAGCACTCCCGCAGTTTTGAGCTCGCTTCCCTCATCCACCTATGTTTCTCTCCTGCCTGCGAATATTCGAGCATATCGACCCTTTGTGGACCTTTCGTCTGCTTCTTCTTCACTCCCGCAGCAAGTGTTGCGTAATAAATTGGGCGATTGGTTTGATCAATCCATAACAAACCTCCGTGGCGCACTTGACAGATGGCTCGCATCGCTCGATGTAGTGACCGCCGTATGGAAGGTTCGATCGTTCTTGCGGAAGTGGGTCACACAGTCGGGCCTCGAGGCACCTGAAATAGCCAATCTCATGACACTCCTGGACGAATCGTTCGGCACGCGGATTACGGCCATTTGGAAAGCGGTCCTCATACGCACAGAGAAAGAGTTTCTGAAATCACTTGGCTCTCTAGAGTCCGACAACGAGGGTGCGGTAGTATCTGGAACTCGTAGATAACTTAATGCTCACGTCGCCCAGACTTATTCTCCCCCCTTAGCAACTTGTATTGTTCCCCACCGCCTACTCAGCCACCGTCAGGACCTGGACCTTCATCTTTCGACTCTGGCTTCCACACGTACGAGCCAACATTGACGCAGCAACTGGAGGGGAGGGTTCCACTGTTGCACGAAGCCCTGCGAACCCTGGAAAATGCCGCCGCCTTATTGCAGGATGATCTCGTTACAATGTCCACAGATGATGAAATTAGCCAGTACGTAGGGTGATTGCGATTCCACCCTAACTGACACTTGTTTCTGCTGCAGGAGGTTGGTCACCGATCTCATCGTAGCGTACCGCCCAGAAGCGCAAGTATTGTGTGATAGGGTGGCGTCAGCACTCAAAGTCTCTTCTGAGGAACTGATGACTAGTTCTGGTAAGGTCGAATCGTTTACGGCATTCTTTCACTCTAAACTGCCCCCAAAGTTATCCATTCAGCGTTGCGCAGACTCGTTTTTCATGCTCAGATAGCAAAAGAGATCTCTATTTCACCTTTCGTCTGCAATATCGGCTGCTATCAGGCTGTAGCAACCAGTAAGTTGCTGATCCGTATTGGCCCGCAGTGCGGAGTATTTACGCACTGTTCTGAGGCTTCCGAGAGGAAATGAACAAGCTGTTTGAACGAATTATGTCATGCTGGGAAGAATACGTCGTTTCCAGGATGGTGTCGCATTATGCCCAAAATGTAACTATAACCCAGACAAATCCTGGTTCGTTGCTTCTTCAGTGTTGGCTCCCCTGTAATGCTAAACCTAGTATAGGATCCACGCGTATACATCCATCTCCGCCGATGATGGAATGTCTATACTTGCTCTCGTCTTCCATACATAACTTGGGCATGAGTCATCATCGGTCATATCTGATGACCATCTCCCAACGAATGATCGCGAAATTTTCCGCCGCATTCGTCCGGAACATCGACGACACAGACTCTTTGGGCAAGCTCCAGGTTCTGTATGACCTCTCGTTCCTCCGCCACCTTACCTCCAAGTGGAAAGATGCCGAAATAACAGTGTTAGAAGACGCAATCAACCGATTGCGATCACACGTATGTCTCACCTTGCTTTTCGCTTTGCGAGGGATAGTCCGCTGACGTCGTACGTTGCCTATGATAGATGACTAATTCTTCTAAATATAACCCGGAACTCGGTGCATCAGAATGTCTCTCGAGGACACAAATGCTTATCTCGGCCCTCTTGCCGCCCGTACCCGAGGCAGCTACGGTTACCCCCAATGAGGATGGCGACAAAATGGCTGGCATACTGACATATGGCGTGCCTGTGGTGGATTCCCAGTTCGTTCCCGCTGTCGAACTGGCTCCGCCATCATCGCGATTTCCCCTTTTACTCATTGATACTCGATGATCGATGAAGAGGAGCAAATCCATCACGTTCTGCACATGTCCCTTGGCCGTGTCTTCTGTTTATCTTGCCTCGCGCTACCACTCATTTATCTAAACTTGAAACACGGAATGCACGTTAACCTGCGGTCTAATATTCCTATTCTAAGGTCACTGTCTGCTTATTCCCGGTCAATTTGGCTACTCCCGACTTCAGATCTACCAGGATCTGCGTGCCTCCTAAGTGAATTCATACAAGGAGATGGCAGTCATATATCCTATCAGGGTGATTACCGTTGCATGGCAAGTGCGCGTCCCCGCATTTTTGTGCGGGCTCATTCGGGACTTCGTCTATGCTCCCCATGACTCCCCCACACATCCTACTACAATAGCGCCAAACGACGAGTTAACCTCGCGCATTTGCTGCAGCCCTTCAGGATACTGCTTCGATCCAGACGTGACGCCAATTCTACTCCTGCCTTTACTACCCATTATCCACCAAACATTATGTCATGTACGCACTTTGAAGCATTCTGGCTGTATGATGGTTGACCTTGGGCACTTTGAAGCAGATGACTTTTATCCCCATGATCTCAAGCACTTGACCTCAGTGTATCTCGGTCTGCTCATCAGTGGGGGCCAGATTGGTCTACCCATCGTAGTTTTGACTGCTTCGACCTGCAGGAAGGTGACCTGGCACCCAATCATCGTCAACTTTTGTATCACCTGGATTGTCTACTCGGTCATTTTCTGTCTACAGTGAGGGAGCCCCTTGTGGATGCCATACGACTCATCGTCAGGATAGCGTATATTCCAGGTCTATGAGTAAAAGTTATCGACACGAAATCTGTATGGTGCAAGCTAGCATGATCCATGGAGCAGCTCCGATGTAAGTTAGGTCTCATTAATGACTGTGGCAGGTAATCGTTAAGCTCGTCCTCTTCAGGGCAGTCGTTGCCGGACTGGCGATCGTTCTTCACGTGAGGGTCTAGTCGAGAGTCCCTGTAGGCCACAGCTGATACGTTATCTTGCAGACATGGACGACGCTGCAGTGCTTGCAGTGCTCGGTCCTGAGCCGCATGCCTCGGACGTTGTATTTAATTCTGGTATTTGCGCGGGCCGTGTGGGAGCTTCCCGTTCTGACGAGGTCCCGTGTCAGATGCTCGGCACGCCGTACTTGGTCTTCGTCGTCTTTTCGGTGGGCGCTGGGACTGTGAGTAAATTAATTGGCTGGCGTTTTTCGGACTGAAACATAATTAAACCTTGGCAGTTCGTTATGTCACAACCACAGGCGGTTGTTTCAAACGGGCTATATTGCGTCGTCCAACTCGGTACCCCGTTGGTTGACCCGTGCGTCATGTGGTTCCGTGCTGACCGCCGTTTACGTGGACAGGGCTGTCGTCGTTCCGTCCTTTTGTGTCGCAGTGATGGCCATTATCCTCGCTTTGGAAGGTGCGTTTCCTGCGGAGCGTGTCCACGGATCTTCTCGTGACGAACCATGCAAGCCGTCCTCACGGTCAAATACTACCGTCAATGGAAGGTCATCGGGGCATCCTTCCCACTCGTCACTCGGACGCCGTCGCCTTCCCAATGTTGCCGAGTTGGGCTCTTTTGCCTCTACTCCTGCGTCACTCTTACGTAAGTTGTACACCCTCCAAG
Organism: Binderoboletus segoi; assembly: GCA_038089175.1. Taxonomy (NCBI): domain Eukaryota; kingdom Fungi; phylum Basidiomycota; class Agaricomycetes; order Boletales; family Boletaceae; genus Binderoboletus; species Binderoboletus segoi. The sequence continues at coordinate 1,196 of JBBPKF010000714.1, read as the reverse complement.
TTATCTGTCTCTGACGAATGGAGTAAAGGTCTGCGGTGCTTTGGTTGAGCAATGAGCAAACAGAGCTGACGTATATGCTCCCAGCTGCTCGTGAGGCCTCTTGATCGTTGTCTCGCTCGCACTCCTGACTTGTATTCCAGTTCCATTGGGCGCATTCATCATCTTTGGTTTGCGAGAGGCACGTCATCTCGTACAGGTGGCACTGTTGCATGCTTAATCCGCGTCGCAGGCCGCAATATCTTTGTGGACGACCTTTCTGCACAAACGAGATCACTCTGGCACATTATCTGAATTGGAGGTGCCAAGCGCCAGAAGTGCTTCAAGATCCGATCCAACGTTGGCAATGGGACTCTCAGAGGAAACTGTGACACCCAAAGAACCCAGCGTACCGGTATGAAAAGTTCATTTATACTGCTACTGCCTCGCCCGCGATATAACGCACGCCTCAATTGCCGCACTCATCGACCCACCACACATGACGGCACTGCGCCACAGAGATACACGCACATTCTGTAATAGCAGTGGTCGCTGGTGTAAGAAAAGAGTAAGATGCAGGGGGTCGACGGCTCGAGGAACGAGGCACGAAACGAGGTGCACGAGCAGGACGTAAGTTATGCCCCCCCACTGTCTGGCACGTCAATGATACGATATATGGACATGAGCATCGATAGAGTACGCACACGAGTATGTTGTTTCTAAGAATGATATTTTCAGACGAGCGCGAGGCACGAGGGATGTGACACGTACATTGGGATGTGGATGAGCTTGACGAAGTAGCCAATGAATCCCATGACGGCGAAGCCGATTGCGACCGCTCTGCAAATCTGGATGAACTCTGCAGATAAACTTTGAATGCCTGGCTCGGAGGAAGATGACGGCGCAGGTACCTTTTTGCGAAGGTTTCGTGCATCGTGTCAAGAACTGCACAGTGTGAACGACTGTCTTGTGAGGAACGAGGAACTCGACCGACCTGGTTTCCGTCCTTGACGAATTGTTGAGGAACCTCCATAAACTCTCTAAGTTTTTCGGACATGGTGAAGTATGTGTTCTAAGGAAAGGTTCAGCGAGCAGACGTGTCAGTAATGAGTTCGTCTATTCCCACGGATTCGCTCTCTCCAAGGCACCCTCTCAAGGTACTGGTCAAGCGCTGGGCTGGAAGGTGTGGTCTCTGTCGCACTGGTCGCGCGTTTTATTTG
>JBBPKF010000713.1:0-10346 GCA_038089175.1 Binderoboletus segoi | reverse complement strand
AAATTACAGAATCCTAAGAATGACTGCACTCCTTTGACTGTGGTGGGTGGTTTCCAATCTTTGATTGCTTTGACCTTGTGTGGATCAAGGCATACTTGTCCTTCCTTGATAACCATGCCAAGGTATTTCATTTTGGGGGTGTCAAAAGTACATTTCGACAATTTGAGGTAGAGTTTTTCTTGATGGAATCTGTCCAGGACTCTGTGTGTGCATTCTTGATGAGTAGTAAGATCGGCCGAGGCAAACCCAAGATTGTCCAGGTAAATCCCTAACCATCCTTCCACTATCATATCACAAAATATGTGATTCATCATGTTTTGGAAATGGGGTGGGGCATTGAAGAATCCAAAGAACATGACTTGTGGTTCAAACAGCCCTTTCGATGTGATAAATGCTGCTTTCCATCAACTGTCTTCTTTGATGAAGATGTTATTATACCCCCAATGGATGTCAAATTTGGTGAAAAATTTGACATTCTTGAATTTGTCGAAGAGTTCTGAGATGATTGGGAGCAGGTATGCATTTTTGACTGTATGAGAGTTTAAGTACCGGTAGTTCTGGCATGGGCAAAGTTTTCCGTCTTTCTTTCCTACGAAGAAAAAGGGAGATGCTTGTGGGGAAGATGAGGGGAAGATTTTGCCATTTTCTGTGTTTTCCTTGATGAAGTCTTTGCATGCTTTCTGTTCCTCAATGTTGAAAGGATATACTTTTGCTACTTTTGGAATGAATTCATCGTTGGTGGTGATGGGAAAGTCAAACCTTCCTCGATTTGGGGGAAGTTCATCTTTGGGTGGTTTATTGAAGATGTCTTGGTATTCTTTGTATGCCTTGGGAAGAGTTACTTATGTTTTTTGTGTGTTTTGGGCTATTTCCATTGACAGGGTGACCTTGTTAATAAAAATCATGAGTTGATGGCATTCTTTGATGACTGGTTCTTTCTTGTGAGAATTCTTTTTGATTAGAAAGTTTCCTGTTCTCCAGTTTATCACCAGGTTGTGCTTTGTGAGCCAAGGGTGTCCCAGGATAATGTCTTCCTTTCCAAGATCCATGACATAGAAGTTTTGGACATGCATATATGGGGTAGGTCCCTGAATGGTTAACATCATTCTAGACATAAATTTGATGGTTCTGGCTTTATTTTCTGAGCCATCAGCATTCTTTACTAAGATGGCAATTCTCATCTTTCTGAAACTGAGTTTCTTTCTCTGTAGAAAGTCCCAAGAAATGAAGGACCCTGTTGCTTCACTGTCAAGAAGAGCTTTCATGTCAACTTTCTTTCCATTGCCATGTAACGTGATCAAGAGACAAGAGGCTTTGTTCTTGGTACTAGTTACATACATGGGTGAGAGAATTACTGTAGGGAGTTGAGCCATCAACTTAGTGCACTCCCTTTTTAAAAATCCAATGCAGTTGGTTCTTCATCAGCTTGCCCAGCAGGGGCTTCTTGTTCCAGCATATTGTCCTTGAAACATGTGTGGAGAACTTTGAGTATCTCGTCATCCGAACTTCCTTTGAGCTGAAGTGCTTTTACATATTCATTGATAGGGAACATTGGAGTAATTCATTGTGGAGTTGAGCGGTATGGTGGAGGTTTTGGTGTGCTCATAGAAGGGGTTTCTACTACTTTGATGGTAACTGGTCTCCAGTATGTCGTCGGACTCTTTTCTTTACTGTGGTTTGCTGCCCAACAGCCTGTTTTCTTGCAGATGAAACATTTCTTTTCTCTTATGAGCTTTGCCCATTCATCAGGGCAGAGTTTGATGAAGTCTATGTCCATTGTGTTTGGGTCTCTAATGTGAGACGGAGTATACAAGGAGAAGTAGTAGGTGTTTTTCCCAATGTTTCTAGCATGTGTGATGTTAGCATGCATTTCTGAAGCTTTCTTGACCAAAGCTTCTAGCATGGTCAGTGCCCATTTACAATGAGAGGGTCCTGGATCTCTTTATCCAGGCCTGCAAGGAATTTATAACATTTTTCTTCTTCATCAACAATTTTTGCTTTGTTGATGAGTGTTCAGGCATTGGTGACATATTCAAGGAAACCATCCTTCCAGCGATTGTCTTCACCTTTCTTTCAGCATTGCTGAAGTTGTTCCAATTTGAATCTGGCATTGAATACTTGATCCACCAGGAAGAAGGTGGTGTTGAAGTCTTCAACCATTTTGTTGAATGTTTTGTCTGCTGCTGCTATGTTTGCATTGTTTATTTTATCATACCAATGGTCAGCAAAAGAAGCTCCTCTTCCTTCTGACATCCTATTCAAAGTTGTACACAGTTTAGTGGTGTCGGCGGCGTACAAAGCTGTGTTTACAGTGAAATAGGCCTTCATGGCCTTTATCCATCGTTGTGCATCCTTAGACTTGCCCAAGAAGCAATCTGGTAGCACAGCCTTTAGTTCTGCCATAGGTGGTGGTGGAGTTTGAGGAGGGGTGATGGTGATAGGGGAAGGTGGGGGTGGTGGAGAGGGAGATGGGAATGGTTTTTCTGGTTCAGGAGAGGGGGAGCAGGCAGAGTAAGCTTTCCTAAGTCCTAGGACTTTCTTGATTTTCTTGGGGGTTGGTTGCCATGAGCTTTCTGGAATGTACAACAATGCAGTCAGGACTGGATTTCCTGTAGATGCAGATACCAGTTGTCCTGCATATGCACTGGACTTCTTAGATGTGGGGGCAGGAAGAGGTGTGGCCCAGAGATCATGAGAAGATCCTGGAGCGGGAGGTCGGTGAGATGGTTTATCAGCAATGGTGACAAGATGTGCTCAGCAGGATAATACCTGTGAGCAAAAGATCTTGTTCTTTTGTTATGCTGCAAGCAAAGACTTGCATAACTTCTTCAAGCACTCAGGCTTCCTCAGCTGTGGCTGGATGATGCTCAAGATGAGAGAGCACCTTATATCAGAGTGAACAAGCGCACATAGATATTATGCTTCTACAGGCTTGATGACCTTGACAGACTTGATACTGTACAGTCAAACTTCAGAGAGGTGTCATGGCAAGACAACACAATGAGGACACAGCAGCTCGAGATGGTGAGCACCACAAGGTCAAGCTAGCTAACTTAGGGTGATGAGGTCTAAGAAAGAGGTTGCTCTGATTGCAGGATAATACAAAAAGAACAAGATGGGGAACACAGTGCATAGTAACAACTTAAGTACAGAGACAAGATGATTCAGGGTAGGCATATGGAACGTGATAGAACATCAGAGAAAACAGAAGATGACAGGAAAGAGATGACTAATGTGCTACGGATGACTCAGGTATAGAATATGAAAGAAGGTAAAAGAAACTGGTCTCTGGAAAGCAGCTAAGCCCGAGTCATTCAGAGAAGTGTCCAAATTGGTAGATGAAGAGGAGAAGTAGTAGTCATAGAGTTAGAAAGAGTAAGAATGTACTTGCAGCTCCTTGCAGTACGAGTTGAAGCCAAGTGTCTGTTAACGAGATAAACGTATAGTGGAAAAGAATAGTACTTGTGAGAAGAACAAGGGAAAATCATAACAAGTGGCAGGTGAAGACAAACAAGAAAAGGAATAGAGAAATTTGTAACATTACCCCATCACTATGCTAGAACATGCCATGTTTCAGTCAAATCTCCTGCTCTGGGGGCTCTGTGACCAGAGAAGTACGTTCTTTAAAGTGGCAGTTGGCAGCAATGTGTCCTTCTTCACCACAGTGAGCACAGAATCTCATTGGACAAGTGTGCATCCAATGTCTGGGTTTCTCCTTTTTGCAAAAGAGGCAAATGTATTCAGGACATGATGAACGAAAATGTCCCTGTTCTTTGCACAAAGAACATATCGTGTATGTGGAGGGGGTTGGGTAGGAGAGGTCATCATTGGAAGTTGATTCATATGTGAGGCCTGTTGCATCAGGATAGTTTGCAACAAGGGATGTGGTCTCCTTTTTCTTTCCAGTCCACGTTCAACATATAGGACTGAACCATTGTTGAGATGCATGATGTAATGTGGCCTGAGGGTGAAAGGACTGGGGTGGGGATGAGAGATGGTCTGTGAGGGGGACAAGAACAGGCTTAGAAGATGGGGAGGTTCTGTGATTGTAAGAAACCTCTTCAAAGTACTCCTTGAATTTTTCTTTGGATAGTCTAGGGAGGATGTCCTAGAGTAGGTCCCAGAACATGATAGGGGTGAGACTGTCAATGATATCAGGAAGTCCAGCACAAATGAGCATGGTGAGAAGAGACTGCACTGTTTCAGTGAGTGCCTGGTTGATTAGCCCGATGTGAGCAGCATTGGCAAATGATGGTTGGAGATTGGAGAATGATACTTTGCATAGCACAAGATGATGGTACGTCCAGACTAATCTGGGAAGGGTAGTGGAGCATAGGTAGTGTAAATCATGTTCAACTAAAAAGGTCAATCCCGGGTCTTCAAGGACTGTGATGATGAGGTGTCTTTGGTGGACCATGGGGAGGCGGTGAACTTGAAGAGGGATAAAGTCAGAAAGAATTGCATCAGATCAAGGGATGGTGGGGATGTGCACAAAGGCAGAGGGAGAGTCTCCAACTGCTTCTGAAGGGAGGTCTTCAGCAGGGGAAGTTATAGTATTGTTGTGGATATGTTCTGTGAGTTCTCAAGTGGATGTATGAGATGAAGTAGGGGATGAGGAGTGAGACATGTTTTGTTCTTTATGGTATTCCGTGATAATGTTGGATCAGAAGTTGTGGAGGATTCAGTTGCAGGAAGGGTGAGAGATGAAGAAGGGCATGAGAACAACTAGAGGGCATGTTTCTTCTTATATGCCTTCAGCAGCATTGAAGCTCTGCTGAAGTTGTCTTCAGGTTCCCATGTATCTTCAGCAGAGGAGTATCCTTTCCATCTGATCACATAGTGGCATCTTCCCTTTGTGCCATGGTGACTCATGATCACTTCTATTTTGTATTGCTCTTCCCCATCTACTTCTTCCAGGGGTGGTGCCAGGAATGGGATTCTGTGTTCTTCTGTGCTTCAGAAGGGAGATAAGAGGGACACGTGAAAGACTGGATGGATCTTCCATGTCGGAAGTAGTTTGAGACAGTAGGCCCATGGGGTTATTACCTGTTCTATGGTAAAAGGGCTATATCTTCTTTGGGAGAGTTTGGGGTTCCTTCCAGGAAAGTGTAAGTTCCATGCTTCCAGCCAGACTTTTTCTCCAACTTTTCAGGATGGCGTTCTTGTTTTGATGCAGTTTTTCATGACTAATGCTGCTTTTTCATGTGCAGCCAGGGCTTTGGTATGGGCTTCTTCAAGTTTCCTCATCCGGTTTTGAAGATCTGGGATGAACGTTTTTCCAAGGGAAGGGTAGGCACAGAGTTCATAGCCCATCATGACAAAGAATGGAGTTTGTTTAGTGGACGAATGGATGGATGAGTTGTGTGCAAATTCTGCATATGGGAGCATTTGAGCCCATTTCATTGGCTGTGTCACACAGTACATGCGAAGGTACATTTCTAGCTCTTGATTCATTCATTTGGTTTGTCTGTCCATCTGTGGATGGTATGCTGTGGAGAGTGAGAGGGAGTAGTCAAGCAGCCTTGCTAGCTTGCAGGCGAAGGCAGAGGTGAATTGTGGTTCTCTATCTGATATTATCTTATTGTGGAGGCCAAATCTGGTGAACACGTGTTTGAAAAACAAATTGGCGATTCCCACTGTGTCAATGGATTTGAAACAAGGGCAGAGAATTACCCCCTTCAAAAGGCCATGGTCGACCATGACCATGATCAAGTCTTGCCCATCGACCATGAGAAGATCCATTATGAGATCAACTGATACTTGCTGAAATGGTCGGGTTGCAGAAGAGGGGATGGGGGTGTATGGCAGGGTCATAGAGTGGGTGTTGACCTTGTTAGCTTGACAATGCAGGCAACCCACAATATATTTGTGGACAAAGGTGGTGAGACCCGGCCACCAATAATCATGCATCACTCATGTTTGAGTGTGGAGGACTCTGCCATGTCCTGCCATTGCTGTTTCATGGCAGTGTTTGAGGACGTTGTTGCGAAACGCCTCAGGGATGTAGAGTCTATTCTGAAAATAAAGCTGGCCTTCTTTGAAGCACCAGTCAGACAGGGGAAATTGGGGAATAGGGGACATCTTGTCATCAAGTGCTGCCAGCACAGACAGTATGAATTTATTGGAGGATGTGGACTCAGTGATTTTATCCACGATGGCCATATCTAGTGTTTTTACAAACAAAGTGTCGGGGAGGAGGGTGACATTTGTGTTGTCCTTCTCATACGTTGCTGGGTAGGAATACTAAGAGAGCACATTGGCAGGCCTGACTTGGGCTGCGGGTACACTGACAAACTGTAAATTGAAATCCTGAAGGAAAAGCATCCATTGCACCTGTCTTTGTGAGAGCTTATGTGGTGATCAGAAATATGTGAGATTTTTGTGGTCTGTGAAGACTGTGACTGGGTGTCCTGTGCCACACAGGTAGTGTTTTCATGTTTCTAGGGCATAAAGGACTGCCAAGAGTTTGCAATCATAGATGTCATAGTTCCATTCAGTGTCAATGAATGTTTGTGATTGATAGGCACATGGGTGGTACTCACTGTTGCTGTCTTTCTGTAGAAGGATGCCCTCTGATGCTACCAGGGATGCATCAGTCATGATTGCAAAGGATTTAGATGAATCTGGCATGCATAGCACTGGTTGGCTGATGAAAATCCTTTTTAACGTGTCAAATGCCTGTTGCTGTGGTTCCTCCCATTTCCAGGAGATTTCCTTCTTTGTCAGGTCATTTAGAGGTCAGGTGAGATCAGTGTAATTGGGGACGAATTTCCTATAAAAATTGCAAAATTCTAAACAAGACCACACACCTTTGACCATAGTGGGCAGTTTCCAATCTTCAATTGCTTTGACCTTGTGAGGGTCAAGGCAGACTTGTCCTTCTTTGATGACCATGCCAAGGTATTTCACTTCAGGGGCATCAAACATACATTTTGACAATTTGAGGTACAGTTTTTCTTGATGGAACCGGTCAAGAACTCTTCACATCCACTTTTGGTGTGTTGGAAGGTCGGCTGATGCAAAGCCAAGGTTGTCCATGTATATTTCAAGCCATCCCTCCACTATCATGTCACAGAATATGTAATTCATCATATTCTGGAAGTGGGGTGGGGCATTGGAAAAACTGAAGAACATGACCTGTGGTTCAAATAAACCTTCCGACGTAATGAACACTGCTTTCCAGTGGCTATCTTCCTTGATGAGGACATTGTTGTATCCCCAGCAGATGTCGAATTTGGTGAAGATTTTGGTGTTCTTGAACTTGTCGAAAAGTTTGGAGATAATGGGAAGTGGGTATGTGTTTTTGACCATGTGAGAGTTTAAGTACTGATAGTCTTGGCATGGATGAAGTTTTCTGTCCTTCTTTCCTACAAAAAAGAAGGAGAATGCCTGCAGGGATGATGAAGGGATGATTTTGCCATTTTCTGTGTTTTTCTTGATGAAGTTCTTGCATGCCTTCTGTTCTTTGATGTTCAAGGGATAAACATTTGCAACCTTGGGGACAAAATCTTCATTGGTGATGATAGGGAAGTCAAACCTTCCTTGGTTCAGGGGGAGTTCTCCTTTCAGGGGTTCGTTGAAGACGTCTCGATATTCTTTGTATGCTTCAGGAAGGACTATTTTGACTTTCTGCACATTCTGCACAATTTCTGTGGATAAAGTGACCTTGTTGATGAACATTGTGAGCTGGTGGCATTTTTCAATGATGGGTTTGTTTTCCTTGGGAAGGTTTTCTTTGATCAGGAGATTTCCCGTTCTCCAGTTTATCATTGGGTTGTGCTTAGTGAGCCATGGATGTCCCAAGATAATGTCCTCTTTTCCAAGATCTGTGACATAGAAGTCTTGAACATGTGTGTACAGAGTAGGTCCACAGATGGTCAGTGTCATCCTGGACATGAACTTAATGGTACTGGTGGAGTTTTCGGATCCATCAGCATTCTGGACAATGATGTTGGTTCTGAGTTTTCTAAACCCCATTTTTCTTCTTCTAAGGAAGTCCCACGAGATGAAGGACCCAGTTGCTCTGCTGTCAAGGAGTGCTTTCATGTCAACTTTGTTGCCATTTCCATGCAGAGTAATCAAGAGACATGTTGCCTTGTTCTTGATACTTGTTATGTACATGGGAGATAGTTTTACAGTAGGGAGACATTGCGTCGACATAGTATGCTCCCATTTCAAAAATCCTGTGCTACAGGTTCTTCTTTGGCTTGCCCTTCTGGGGCTTCTTGTTCTGGTACTTTGTCCTCAAAACAGGTATGTAGTACCTTAAGGATTTCTTCTTCTGAACTCCCTTTGAGTCGGAGGATTCTGATGTAATCATTGATGGGGAATGCAGGGGTTACCCGAGTTGGGTGCAGCTGGTATGGGAGTGGCTTTGCAGGTGTGGTAGGGGTGGTTTTGATGTTTCAGACAGTGACCAGCTTTTGGTATGTTGATGGGTTCTTTCCTTTGTTGTGGTTTCCTGACCAACAGCCTGTTCTTTTACAGATAAAGCACTTCTTCTCTCTAAGAAGCTTTGCTCTTTCATCTGGACAAATTTTGATGAAATCTATGTCCATGGCATTTGGGTCTCTTCTGCAAGGAGAGGCAGATGACAAGGAGAAGTAGGCATTTTACCCAATGTTTCTAGCACGTGTAATGTTAGCGTGCATCTCGGAGGCTTTCTTTACCAGTGCTTCCAATGTAGCTGGTGCTCTGTTCACAATAAGGGGGTTCTGGATTTCCTTATCCAGGCCTGCTAGGAATTTATAGCATTTTTCTTCTTCATCACCGATTTTGGCCTTATCGATGAGTGTTCATGCATCTGTGATGTATTCGAGGAATCCATCCTCCCAGCAGTTGTCTTTGTTTTTCTTTCTCCATTGTTGGAGACGTTCTAGTTTAAATCTGGCGTTTGATATCTGGTCTACTGGGAAGAAGGTGGCATTGAAGTCTTCAACCATCTTGTCAAAGGTTTTGTCTGCTGCAGCTATGGCAACACCATTGATTTTGTCATACCAATGATCAGCAAAAGAGGCTCCTCACCCTTTCAACATTCTGTTTAGAGTGGTATAAAGTTTCATGACATCTGTGGCATATAGAGCTGTGTTTACTGTAAAGTAGGCTTTCATGGCCTTCATCCATCATTGTGCATCCTCAGACTTGCCTGAGAAGCAATCTGGCAGCATGGCTTTCAATTCTGCCATAGGTGGTGGTGGTGGCGGTGGTGATTGGGGGGGAGTGATGGCAATAGAAGATGGTGGGGGTGGTGGAGATGGAGAAGGGGTGGGTTTTTCTGATTCAGGTGAAGGGGAGCAGGCAGAGTAGGACTTTCTTAGTCTGAGTAAATGCTTAGTCTTTTCCTGGGTTGGCATCCAAGATCTTTCTGAAATGTGTGACGACGCAGTTGGGACCAGCTTTCCTGTAGAGGCTGATACTAGTTGTCCTGTGTATGTGCTGGGCTTCCTTGATGTGGGGGTGGGGAGAGGTGCTGCCCAGGGGTCACTAGAAGATCCTGGAGTGGGGGTTCAACAAGAGGATTTATTAGCAATGGTTGTGAGATGTGCTCAGCAGAATGACACCTATGAGCAAAAGATCTTGTTCTTTTGTTACACTGCAAGTAGAGACTTGCTTCAAAGTACCCAGACTTCTTCAGCTATGGCTGGATGATGCACAAGGTGAGAGAGCACCCTATTCCAGTACAAACGAACCTTGTGGGAATCACATGTCCATGTGCACAACAACCTTGATGGACTTGATGCTGTTCAGTTGGACAACAACAGGGAGTTGCAGCAAGGCAACTCTCAAGGACACAGCTGCTAGAGATGGCTAGCACCACAAGGTCTGGATAGCTAACTTAGGGTGACAAAGTCTAAGAAAGAGATTGCTCTATTTGCAGGATGATACAAGAAGAACAAGATAGTGGACACAGTGTGTGGTAACGACTTAAGTACAGAGAGTGAAAGCATTAAGGGCAAGCATATAGAATCAGATGGAACATTGGAGAAATTGGGAAATGAGGTAAAAGTGATGACTAAAGTGCTGTGGATGACCAAGGTATAGAATGCAAAGGAATGTAGAAGAAACCAGTCTCCAGAAGGCAGCTAAGCCTGAGTCAGTCAGGGAAGTGTCCATATCGGTGAATGTATAGAAGAAGGAGTAAGTGTAGAGTTAGAAAGAGTGTAAACATACATGTGGCCCCACATAGTAGGTGTTGGAGCCAACTGTCTGTGAAAGTGACAACAAGATAGCAGCAGGTAAAGATAAACAAGAAAAGGAATAGAGAAATTTGTAACAATCTGATGAAGAGCAATAATAATGAGAAGAAAGTGAGGAGCAACAACATGAGAAAGGTAAAATTGTAACAT
>JBBPKF010000712.1:0-10346 GCA_038089175.1 Binderoboletus segoi | reverse complement strand
GTATCCGGAAAGCAGCTATACCCGAGTCATGCGGGGAAGTGTCCGTATTCGTAGATGAAACACAAGAGAAGTAAGCATAGAGTGAGAAACAGTATAAACATACAGGTAACTCCTTGTAGTAGTTGTTGGAGTATAGTGTCTGTAATGGTAAAGAAGTAGTGGATGACCGTCGTGTATGAGAGAAGAACAAGGGAAAATTGTAACAATTGTTCAATTCTGTGGCCCGCATCAGCCTGACCAACCAAGCCTTAGTTGAAGCAAACCAATTGTTACTGAACACCATCCACAATGCTGGCCTCGCTGATATCATCAATGGTCTAGTGCCCATAATGTTCCAGGAACTCCTCGTGGACATTCTACCCTGCCTCTCTGAAGACAAATACAAAGAGTACTTCAAAGAAATCCCCTTTGTTTCCAAACTCCCCTCCACACCTCTTATCAACAGACTCTCCAATGCCCCAGCCCTGTTTCATGCCAAACATGCTGAGGACCATAGGGTTAATGAATGGATCAACACTCTTCGTCATCAGAGGAGAACCAGGCCATACCAGCCTAAGAGTCCAAGTCCTAAAAAGGATAACTCCTCTGATGATGACTCTGAGAACGACCCCACAAACCCACATTTCCTCCCTTGTTCTCTACATGCCAGCTACAGGCACACACATTCTTCCTGCCTGGAATACCAATGCCCCTACTGCCTGAAGAAGAACCTGGGCCACTGGGCACACTGTTGCAGCTCCCGCTTTTGTGGCCACTGTGGAGTGGAAGGACACATAGTCACAGACTGCTCCTTCAAAAAAGGATGGAACTGGTCATGGCACCCCCCACCACAGCGGATTGACTGGAACATGGCATGTTCCAGCTAAACAAGGGGGTAATGTTACAATTTTCCCTCTTTCTTTCCATTCTTATATTACTCCTTCACGTATGCATTCACCTTTCTCTCTTAGACAATATGCTCCAACACATACTATGCAGAGCTACATGTACATTTACAGCCTTTCTTACACTTTGCTTACTTCTTCTTCTTTTCATTCTCAAGTACGGACACTATACCTTCTACTGAGTCCACCCAGGCACAGTCTTGCATAAGATCATGCCATTTTACATCAAGTTCCATACCTTTCCATCATGTTCTTTCACATTCTAGGCTGCATCATCTGCAGCAGTTCTACCATGTTCTTTCACATTCTATGTTGCATTATCTGCAACAGTTCTACATTGTTCTTTCACATTCTATGCTGGCCCTTGAGTGCTTCTCTCTCTGTATATAAGTTGCTACAGCACACTGTGTTCTGTATCTTGTTCTTTCTGTATTCCCCTGCAATCAGAGCAAGTTCTTTCTTAGGCTTCATCACCCTAAGTTAGCTATCTCGACCTTGTGGTGTGTACTGTCTCACACAGCTGTGTCCTTGTTGTGTTGCCTTGCTGTGACACCGTTATACTGTGGGTATCGTCAAGCCCCACATGGTGTCAGACTCGAAGGGTGCTCTCTCACCTTGTCTGCTCATACTCAAAGGGTGTTCTCTCACCTTGTACATCGTCCAGCCACAGCTGAAGGAAGTCTAGCCATTTGCTAGAGGAACTCACAAGTCTCTCACTTGCAGTGTAACAGACAGATAGACGAACAGAACACATGAATCAAGAACTAGAAACCTACCTTAGGATGTTCTGTGCCACCCAACTGACTAAATGGGTCAAAATGCTGCCATATGTGGAGTACTGTCACAACTCCTTCATCCATTCATCCACAAAGCAGACACCCTTCTTCACAATTCTGGGGTATGAATCACAAGCCTACCCACCCCTAGGAAAAACCTTCCTCCCCAAACTCAAGAATCAATTGGAGACCCTGGAAGAAGCCAGGACAGAAGCTCTTGTGGCACATGAAAAGGCTGCCTTGACAATGAAAAACTGGATCAAATCCTGAATACTGACATGGAAAGTCAGAGAAAAAGTGTGGTTGGAAGCACAGAACTTGTGATTCTCTGAGAGAACCCTGAAACTGTTACAATGAAGGTATGGCCCCTTTACCATTGAATGGGTAATAACTCTGTGGGTGTATCACATCAAGCTTCCTCCAACCTGGAAAATCCACCCTGTTTTCCATGCATCCCTTTTATCCCCATTCCACAGCATGGAAGAATATGGAACTCCTTTCATCAAACAACCCCCAGAAGAAGTAGATGGAAAAGAACAATACAAATTAGAAGTGATTATGAGTCACCATGGAACCAAAGGAAGACACCACTATCTGGTCAGGTGGAAAGGATACTCTTCTGCCGAGAACACATGGAAACCTGAAGAAAATTTCAGCAGAGCTTCAACCATCTTGAAAGCTTATAAAAAGAAACATCTTCTCTAAATGACCTCATGCCCTTCTTTGTCTCCCATTTCAATGAACAACCCATCCCACACAACTTTTGACAGGAGATTGCCAATTCATACTTACTTGAACAAAGCATGTCCCGAACTTCCTTCCCCATGTCATCTCACTCGTCCACCTGAGAACTCACAGAATGTATTCGCAACAACCCAGTATTCCCTGCCCCTGAAGAAACATCTCCATCTGCTTTCACTCAAGTACCCCCTGAAGAAAGAAGTTCAAATATCCTTCTGGACTTCATCCCATTACACATTCATCGTCTCCCTCTTCCCTTCCAATGTCATACTTATGTAGCATGCCTTGAGGACCCCAGCCTTACTTTTCTCATAGAACATAGTTTGAAATTCTTGTGTTCAGCCACCCTTCCTGGGCTGGTCAGAACTTACCACAGATTGGCACTTTGCAGAAATTCGTTTGCAAACATATCCCCCTCTTTTAGCTCTGCAGCATGTATAGGGCTCACAAATCAAGCCCTAATAGAAACCAACCAAGCCCTTCTAAACACCATCTACAACACCAGAATGGCAGATATCATCGATGGACTAGCCCCTGTCATGTTCCGAGACCTACTAGTAGACATCCTCCTACATCTCTCAGAACCAGACTTCAAAGAGTACTTTGAAGAAATCCCCTTCATACCTGCCCCCCCATCACCCATTCCCCTCACTACTCACATCTCTGATGAACCAGCCCCCTTTCATCCCAAACATAGTGAGGATCATCAGTCTAAACAATGGTTCAACCCTCTTCATCGTCCAAAGAAAACCACACCCAAAACCTCTGAGGCAACAAGTCCTTCAAAGGAACTTCCCTCAGATGACAACTCCAAGGACAATCCCACAAACTCCCAATTCCTCCCTTGTTCTCTATGTTCTGAACCTGGGCATACTCACCATTCCTGCCTAAAATATCAATGCCCCTTTTGCTTGCGATGGAACCTGGGTCACTGGGCCCACAGATGTAACCACCACTTCTGCAGACACTGCAGAGAAGAAGGACACATAGTGGCAGACTGTCCATTCCATGAATATATGGAATTGGTCACAACACCCCCAATGCACGCAGATTGACTGGAACATGGCATGTTCCAGCTAAACAAGGGGGTAATGTTACAATTTTCCCTCTTATTTCCTTTCTTTGTCAGTCTATGTCACTACATGATATTATCCTTCACAGACAGTTGGCTCCAGCATACACTATGCAGAGTTACTTGTATGTTCATACTCTTTTTCATGCTTTGCTTACTTCTTCTTCTTTATGTTCTTGAATATGGACACTATCCTTCTTACTGAGTCCATTTGGGCACAGTCTTGCATAAGATCACACCATCTTATGACAAGTTCCCTAACATTCCATCACATTCTATATTGCATCATCTGCAGCAGTTCTATTGTGTGCTCTTTCATTCCATGCTGGCCCTCAAGTGCTCTTTCTCTCTGTACTTAAGTCACTACTGTGCATCATGTCCTGTATCTTGTTCTTTCTGATCTACTCTCAACATCGAGCTCTGGGTCAGACAACTGGATCCTTCACTAGGGTTAGATGGCCCTAGCTGTTATAGAGACATCACCACAACCATTGAGCTTGATGCACTCTCTGGATCATATCACACATTGGTGATTAGCTACCAGAAGGCTTGAACAATCATACACACACACCAGTTCCTGTATGGTTCATGCTCGTTATACCACATTGTCCCTAACGGAGCATGGTACAGCAGTTTAGCCCATAGTGTCTGATATGGTACACATACCTTCTGTATCTTGTTCTTTTTCTGTCTTCCTGCAATCAGAGCAACTTCTTTCTTCAGTGTCATCACCCTAAGTTAGCTATCTTGACCTTGTGGTGTGCACTGTCTCACACAGCTGTGTCCTCATTGTGTTGCCTTGCCATGACACTGTTACTTTGTTCCTACTGTGGGTATTGTCAAGCTCCATGTAGTGTCAGACTTGAAGGGTGCTCTCTCACCTTGTCTGTTCATACTCAAAGGGTGCTCTCTCACCTTGTATGTTGTCCAGCTGCAGCTGTAGGAAGTCTAGCTGTTTGCTAGAAGAACTCACAAGTCTCTTGCTTGCAGCATAACAAGTGATGTTTTGTTTGAGCCCTTTGAATTTGAGGCAGTATTTCTGGATAAAGTCCTAGGATATGAATAATCTAGTTGCCCCACTGTCCAAGAGGACTTTCATGTTGACTTTTCTTCCATTCCCATGGAGCACAATGAGCAGCTTCATAGCTTTGTTGGTGTTACTCATAGTATACATGAGAGAGAGAGTTATGATAGGGAGTGAGTCTGTCAACGTAGAACACTCCCTTCTCAAAAATCCAAGGTGGATGGCTGTTCCACAGATTTCTCAGCCTCCTGAATTGACATTTCCTCTTCAAAACAGGTATGGAGTACTTTCAAAATTTCTTTGTCAGAACTTCCTTTAAGATGAAGCACCTTTATGTATTCATCAATAGGAGATCTGGGGACCTCCTTTGGCATTCTTGGCTGGTAGGCCAGTGGTTTGGTTTTGAGGGAGTGGGTCACAATATATGGTTTCCTTTCCTTTCCTTTTCCTTTCTGATGGTTGGACACAAAGCATCCCAGCTTCTTGCAGATAAAACATTTCTTTTCTTGCACCAACCTGGCATGTTTGTCAGGGTATAACCTAATGAAGTCTATATCCATTGCATTCAGATCATGGGTCCTGTGGAAAGAGGGGGAGAAGAATAAAGGAAAGTACCTAGAGTGAAGGTTTCTGACACTGGGAGTGCCTCTCAGTTGCTTTCTTTACCCATTCTTCAAGGGTGGCCAGCTCTCCAGCTAAGATGATCTGGCTGAAAATAGCAGGGTCCAGACCAGCAGTGAATTTGTGTTTTCTTTCATCTTCATCAACAATCTTGGCCCTATCAATCAGATTTCAGGCTTCCATGACATACTCCTGAAACCCATCATCCCATTCTCCCATGTCATTTTTCTGGCAGTGTTGGTGGAGGTGATCCAAGCAATAATGGGCATTGGGCATCTGGTCTATAGGGTAAAATGTTGCATTAAAGTCTGTGACCATCTTGTTGAAAGTTTTGTCAGCAGCAGCCACTTTGGCATCCACAATCTTGTTATACTAATGTTTGGCAAACATGCTGCTTCTTCCACTACCCATTCAGTTGAGCATGGTACAGAGTTTGTTGGAATCCTGCATAAATAGCACAGTGTTTATGGTAAAGTAGACCTTCATGGCCTTCATCCATATCTGAGTGTCCTCTGACTTACCTGAGAATGGTTCAGGGAGTGTGGCTTTAATTTCTGCCATAGGTGGGGGCAATTGGGAAGATATTACTGGGATGGAAGAACCTGATCCTGGTGAAGGAGAAGGAGAAGGGGAAGGGGAAGAAGGTCGGGACAAAGGAGGAGTAGACATAGGAGATCTAGCAGAATATGATTGTCTGATTGTTTCACTGATGGCATGGTGAATTACATCCACTAGAAGGGGTGACAATGGGCCTGGAGATGACTTAGTAGCTCCCAGAACACTTCTGGTAGCAGCTGATACAAAAGGAGTAAATTTCAGTTTGAAGAGTTTCAGTTGGTGAATGGTATGAGGGGGAGGGGCCCAGGGGTCAGTGAAAGATCCTGGTCTGGGGATGCAGTGATGAGGTTGACCAGCAATGATGAGAGAATGTGCTCAGCAGGATGACACCTGAGAGCAAGAAGATCTAGTTTTTTTGTTACACAGTACTTGTGAGCTAGCATCTAAGGAGTGATGGTCTCCCTATCCAAGGTGATATGATGTTAATTCATATATGTCAAGTGACCACTTAACTAGATTGAGGCAACTGGATGGCTTTCTATAATTGAAGGGCAGTGTCACAGCAAGGCAACACTCCGAGAACACTGTGAGCAAGACAGTGCTCTCCACTAGACCTGATAGCTAACTTAGGGTGGCAAGGCCTAAGATACTAGCTTGGAAAGACAAGGTAGAATTGTGGAGAACTAGATACAGAACATGATGCACAGTAGCAACTTAAGTACAGAGGGTGGCTGATTAAGGGCCAGTCCATAAAAGGAGAAAGAACATCAACAAACTACCTTGGATGACACCATATAGAAAAAGAAGGAAGCAGATGGAACCATGAAGAGATTGGATAGTGACTAAGCATGAGAGAGCCTAGTTAGAAGGACAGTGTCCATGTTGAAGAAGGTAAAGACAAAGAAGGAGACATAGCATGACAACAAAGGCAATGAGAGTGTCAAGTCCTATTACTACATGGAAGAAAGATGAGTCAATAGAGAAATGCAGAGCATGGAGGAAGAGAGCAATAAGAAAAAGAAGGAGAGAAATTTGTAACAGATGGCCTTGTCATACCATTCCTTGCAGCACAAGCACATTTGGCACATGTGACCTGGTTGATCATAACATGGAATCTTGGCCTTGGCACAAACTGTGCAGGGGCTGGTGTGATAGAATACCCTGGGCTTGTCTGGGTCCTTCTTGCTTTCACTGCCTTTCTCTGCTGCAGGTCTTGGATGCTGCCCAACAATCAGTATATTGAATCAATTTTACAAACTGGATATGCATCTTACTAGCCCACTTCAGTGTGCTGAGCACCACTTTGACCTGAGACTGACTCTTGGCAGATTTGGCAACAGAAGGGGTGGTCCAGGTAGTCTGGGTTATCAGCAGAGCATCAGCCTTGCTGGGGGCCAATTGGTTGTGGGGTCAGACATCAACACAGGGGAGCACTGGCTTCTTTATAACCAGGCTTGCATTGGACTTCAGGTCATGCACACCCACAGTTGAGGGATCAGGCACATTCCTCTAGACCTCTTGAGAGGCCTCCCACTCCTCCTTGTCACACTGTTGCCAAAGGTTATACAGGTTTCCCACATGCATGAATTCTTCCTGGTTGTCCTCTGCAAGTGCAAGCAAGAGGCTGAAGGTCCTTCCTGATTGGAGGGCCTCATGCAGTTCATTCTGTGCATGTTAGCATTGTTCCTATGCACAACAAGCCAGCAACTCACCAAAGTGGGCAGCCAACACCCCATCCACATGTCCTGCTCTTCTCTCAGCATGTCCTGGTCATCTGGGACAGTCCTAGCTAATACTCGGATGCACTTGAGGCACTGGGCATACTCTTCTTCAGCCTTTTTTTTGGAATTGAGGGCAGCTTGGGCCTGGGCAACATTTCCAAATATAGCAGCAAGTTTGTTGTCCATGTCTTGGGGATGTGTGAGACAGGATGATGTTGGATGAAGAAAGAGAGGATTAGAGGGAAGGAGAGAGCAGCGTGAGGAGTGGCAACTTAACAATGTGGGCACTACAAGGCTTAGGTAATTTGTTCTCACTGACTGAAGACAGTCAGTAGCCAAGTCCTCCACAGATGTAGAAAACACCAGTTTCCTGCATGTGTATTGTATGCAACATCACCATTCCAACAGCTCCCTGCTTCATTGCTCATCATCCTGTATCATCCTTACCCCTTCTGGCTTTGTTTTCCTATCACCAGGTGAACCTGATACTACCAGCACTTTCCCAGCCAAACTGGATACTTGCCAGGTCATTCTTCCAGTCTCAGTATTTTACAGATTGTCATCTGCCTCAAGTCCCTGTCCATCCTTCTTGGCCCACATTTCCATATCTCCCTGTTGGTAAGTCATTTCCTTATTCATAATGGACTATTATTACACTATAGTACTGGGTCTGCCCTTATTATACCAGCACATATTCTAAGACTGGCCAGCCTTTTACTATACTGTTCTTTCTCTTTGTCACTTAACTACAGGACTTCTGGTCTTGACTGGATTACCTTACATTCATTTACTTGCATTGTATGTAGTGTTTCTGGTACATGGAACTGTCCAGGTCTGGTATATCTTTGTATCTATGTTCAAAAATGGGACTTACCTTTCCACACTGATTATCTAATGACTGAGAAACCATGCCTGGGCTACATTCTATGCTATTCTGCTGTCTTATCCACTGCCACTTGATGCCTTCTGTATCCTGATAATCCAGAACACTGTCTGCCTGCTTCAGGAGTGTCCATGTTTCTGATTTCTACATCAAGAGAGTCAGTAAGTCCTGAGCTTTATCATTCAAAAGTCTCTACTCTTCCAGAATCCCTTTGGGGTCAAACCTATTGCACCCCCTTTTCATTTCTACTTACCTGCTCTACATTCCGGAGTAGGTAGCTGTTTTACATCATATTAGACATGATGTTACAGGGTTCTATCATTATGCCACATTCTCACACAGATAGGAGGACAATAAACCTTTATTCAGCCAAGTCATTGTGTATATATATATATATATGATTTTGATGATTCATTACCTACACATCACAAGCTCCAGATGTTCTGCAAGATTGCTTAGGAGGCTGTATTTCATTGGCCATAGAGTGATATGTGTTGCATAAACAAAGCAGATCACTCTGTGCTCTAAGAAGCTCTGATTTCCATGTTCAAGTGGTATGAAGGATCTGCCATGATGGTAGCTTTCCTCTATGACATTCCCTCTCCTGTGCAATGTGATGATCTTGTGAAGAGCATCTGGAATACATGTGCCCAGACATACCAGGAATACCATGCCTTGAAGGTGGTCTGATTCTATACTCAGGACTGGAAGCCATACTAGAACTTGGAGATTCCTGGCCACAAGGATTCTTTTGGAGATGCAAGAGGTAATGAATATCTCTACCTGGGCTCTGATGGCTCTGACCAGATTTAGATGACATTCAAGAGAAGCTGTGTTTCACTTCACACCAGGAGACAACCTTTATTAAAGATGCACTCTACTTGCTCCTCAGGATATTTTCAATCTCCATGCCAGTCATGTATGATGAAAAGGATAAGGCACTCAGCCAACTTCTCATACAATTACTCACAGTCTCTGGAGACATGAGCATTCTTGCTTGAACTAGCAATTTGAAAAGCTTCAACAGCTGCCTTCCAGGGCATATTGCTGTATTCAATGGATTGTCAACAACACACTTTCTGCTGGCCATAGAAATCAACAAAAGAAATAGAATTGCTGCTGGACTGTGGGGCACTTCACTCAATTTCACAATGGTCATGAGGCTATATGATCAACTTCACATACTTCACTCTCCATCATTTTTGGGACAAAGAATGGGACTCTCCTGTCTCATATTCAGGCTTGGGCCTGTGTTTCTGGCTTGGGGCACATTAGAGTGTGTGTTTCACACAAAGGCAACATGTCTTGATGTCATTGATATTAGAACCACAGAAAATATCCCAGACTCCATTCCAGAGGACACTGCCTATGATGATCCCTTTTCCATTAGTCACCCACTGATTTATTCCAATGGCACATTCAATCCTTTTCTGGCAGTCAAGCAAACAGTTACCTCATGCTTCACTGCTCATTTCAGGTGACCATTTGATACACACTGCCAAGACACAGCATCCCTTTTGTTCCCTTTGCCCATATCACAGACAGAAAAGTGAACACAAGCCATCCAGTTCAATGATTACCTCAGACAGCCATTCAGTGCATTGTTGTTCACTCATACTCATCAACATGTGAAGAAATACAAGAGGGTTGCTGTGGGAAGCATGATAGAAGTTCAGATGCCCCAGGATGCCCCTTTGAATGAGATAATCAACTGTGTATGGATGCTAGATGTGCTTTAAAGCCCTCTATGACTTGTTATCTTCCTTCTTCCATGTTACCAGTATTTAGCTTTCTTTGGTGAACCCCCAATACTGTGTACCCATCATATGCTGAAACTCCATTACTATCATTGGACTGGTATTGCAAAATGACAGGGAGTTGCAAAACTGTGTCACATTCATGCAACACTGTGATTTTTGACTCAAGGCAATAAATCTAGAACAAGATATAATAGATCAAACTATGTGTATTTTTTTTCTTTCATGAAAGAATGTTTCTTCAAACAGTGGAACCTCATTCATGCCTTGTATGCACACATCTCCCATTATAAGTGTCAGGGCAACACA
>JBBPKF010000710.1:0-10359 GCA_038089175.1 Binderoboletus segoi | reverse complement strand
CCCGGCACTGCTGCGACCGGGCCGGATCGACCGGAAGATCGAGTTTCCGCCTCCAGGTCCCGAGGCTCGTGTGAGCATCCTGCGGATTCACTCGCGCAAGGTACGTGTGGCCTGACATGGGATTGACGTGGCTGATCCGGGTCACAGATGTCCCTCCAACGGGGGATTGATTTGAAAGCGCTCGCCGAAAAGATGGGGCAGTGTTCGGGCGCGGAGGTGCGCGGCATCTGCACTGAAGCGGGTGAGTGCACCTTGTGCTATAGTCTGATTCTGTCTAATTACTGGCAGGCATGTACGCGCTGAGGGAGCGACGACAACACGTCACGCAGGAGGATTTCGAGTTTGCGATTGCCAAGGTGTTGAAGAAGCACCAGGAGGGGAATACGTCTGTGAACAAGTTGTTCTCGTAATGTGGCCGAAGGATGGGATCATAAGCGTAGTCCGTACACCTCAGGCAGAAGTTTTCGGTCGTTTCGCTCTCTCACCAGGCGTTGCATCCGCGTCTCACGCTGAAAATGACATGATGAGCGAGGTTAGCATGACAGGTTAGAGAGGCGACGGAGTAGCCCACACTGTCTTTATTATGTAATACAAGGGCGCGTTTTCTTTATGTTTGGGCATGTTGACCACTTGCAGTGTTCCACCGCCTCGTTCATCGTGGTGGGGTGTTCGCATTGCTGTGGTACTCAACACACCACCATGAACTCTGCAAAGAGCATTCTGCACTCAATCGTGCTTGCCACGCAGCAAGTCCGAAACGTTACATCTGGATATTCGACTACTAGAGACGTCATACAAGTTCGACAACATTCTCTCGTTCGACTTGAACTCGAGTTCGAAATAATCGCGAATGCCTCTCGCGCCATCCTTGAGGCTCTTGGCAACCCCTTGCTTTATCGCCATTATATGCTCGATGACCGTTTGATGGACTGGTTGTCCGGCTCAGAACCCCAAAAGTGTGTGGACACGTTGAAGGAGATGGGGAAGATGCTCGGTGCCGAGCGTAGAGTACAAGTATTTCCTGGGTTCACTGGCACTCAGAGATACACCTGCGAAGAAGACGACGTCCATGCGGCCATTGTCCTCTTCCAAGCTCGCAAGGCTCATTTTCACTTCTTGCTCGCGACGGACATATGGTGAGCGCGATGCATCCGGCTGATCTCGTGGCTGACAGCATTGCACAGGAACCACGAGAATGGAGTTCATAGACAGCCGGCCCCTTGCAAAACCGGGTGAGTGTCATTTCACCATGTCCAGTTCGCGATTGGAACTGACCTTCAGCTACCCTAGAGAGACGCCCGTGCAGCGCCAAGAGCAGCCCCGATCCACCCTAGCCAAAGATACAATGATGGAAGATCAGAGAGAAGGGGTTCTAGGTATTTTCGGTTACCCCAACACCATAGGTTAGTCTCACGAACAATATTCCGCGCCCAGGTAAGAAACGCAACAAGTTATTGAAATTCCTCGACCCGTTGTATTGCTCGGAGAAACATCGACAAACTTCATCGATACGTCAATCTGACACGTGCACGTGGTTGCACGTTGCGGACGCATATAGGTCATGGAGGGACGATGATAGCTCATTCTTGTGGTTGCAAGGAAAAGGTACCCATGTCGCAGCGGTGCTCAGTTTACTGTAGCTGACACGGTTTTGGCCACAGCTGGTGCTGGGAAATCTGCGCTAGCGTGCGTTCACCCCTCTTACGCATACAGAAAGAGGTCTGACCGTACTTGTAGTTCTTCTGTCATCGACAACCTCAGCGACGTGAAGAATGACGAAGAACCCTTGGCATATTTCTACTGTGATTTTCGAACGAAACGGCCTACGACCGCCACCGAAGTCATGCGCTCCATCCTTGCGCAATTGACGATCCAACTCTCGGTTGTCAATTCGGATGCAGAACAACTGCTAGATGAGCTTCTCAAGGAGAGTCAGAGCCGTCCTTCTACAACCCCAAGGGACTGTCGTGTTATCTGTCCAAAGTCGCGAAATTGTTTCCAAGAAAACCTCTTGTCGTTGTTGATGCACTTGACGAGTGTAAAGAAGTGGAGAGCCTCCTCGACGGACTCATTATGAGCAGTGGCGATATACGGGTGTTCGCCACCTCCCGACCAGTGCAGAATATCATCAAGATTCTCTCTGCTTTTCCCTGCATATCACTGGATAAGATGGCTAACGAATTGTCGGCCGATATCCGGTTGCACGTTACGAGAGAACTTGACTCGCGTCATCGGTTGAGAACGTTGGACGAGAGGCTGAAAGAAGATATCCGATCTCAATTATGTGCAAGGGCGGATGGCATGTGAGTGATTCTGAGGTCTTTCCTTAGTCATCGGACTGATTATTGCACATCCAAGGTTTCGTTGGGTGCAATGCCAAATTGACACGCTCGAAAAATGTATATCAGGATCAGAAATCCGGAAGGCGCTTGAGCCTTCCGGATGGGTTAGAAGAGACATACAGGAGAATCCTGGTCGCAATAGACAGGGAGCCGTCTGATGCATGCCTAGTGCAGCATGCCTTGGTCTGGCTTGTGACAGCCTTACGTCCCATGCGCATGTGTGAACTCCTTGAAGGGGTCATGATTGACCCAGACTATCAAATGTTAGACTCCAAGCTTTGGCTGATGAAGGGGGCATATTTGCTGGATGTCTGCAGGAGCCTTGTTGTTCATCATGAGGGAACAGACATCATTACCCTCTCACACATGAGTGTCAAGGTAAGCTTTGGTTGTTGAAAATCTGCCTGTGAATGATTGCCAAGCACTGTTTTTTGCAGGAGTACCTTGTTGGAGAATTGGTTTCCACTAAATTTCCATGGTACCATATAATCCTGGTAGATGCACATGAGCATCTGGCTAGGCTCTGCATGACATATATCATGATCTGCCTCAAGCAGATGGGGGAATCTGGACAGCAACCATCTGTTTCAATGTGGGACCAGGACCCCAACCTCACAATATCCTATTCATCTTGTCCACTTCTGAAATATGTGCTTTCTGATGGTTTCAGCCATCTTGGATATCTTGGACCAGGAAATGCTAGCATTTTAAAGGACATCAAAGGCCTTCAGATAGTCATTCACCAGTATGCTCAAGTGTGGGATCAAATGTGTCAACTAGTTCCATCAACTCATACTGGTGTTCCATTGCCCACTTCTGAGCATGATTTTACATTCTACACCCTTGTTGCATTTGCATCTGATGCATTGTTTGAAACCTGTGTCTGTCACACAGCTCTTGCAACACAGGAGGCAATCAACCCACTGGTATATGCTGCCTATTTTGGCAAGACCTGGCATGCCAAGGTCCTGATCTCACAAGGTGCTGATGTAAACCATCCAGGTTTGATAACCAACAACTCAGATCTGGACATGGATACCATGGCCATACCCCTGGATGTTGCTGTTCATAACTGGCATGTGGGGACAGTTGATCTACTCTTAGCAGAGGGTAGCAATGTTCCAGATTCCCTACTTGCTGGTGTTCTCAAAGACCAGCCTCATGATTTCCCCTTGCCCATCATCAGACAGTTGCTTCAGACAGCTGAATTTCCCAAATGGGAAGTTTCTTCCTGGAACAACCAGCATTTGCTAGAGGTCCTGTTGGACAATGCAGATGATTATGAACAAGTGGGAAGTGGAGATGAGCTTGTTTTTGCTGTCAGGAGACTTGTTGCAGTTGGCTGTGCAGCAGCACTTTTCCTTACTGCAGTGAAAAAGGGATGTGTCTTTGTCATCAGCACTCTACTTTCAATGGATGCACAACTTGGTTCTAATGGGTCTCTGACATCAGATACTAATGGTAAGTCCACAATTTGAATATTTGTGGAAGATGAAGTCAGTAATGTCTAGAGCAGCCATGGTGAATGCCATCACACCTGATGGAGATACACCACTGCATGTAGCTATGAGGGTGCATGATGAAGACCTTTGCCTTGTCATTACAAAACTTCTCATTCATGCTGGCTGCAAGCCTCATGATCTTGATGCTGATGATAAACCACCAATCTATATTGCTGTCACACAAGGATTTATCACAGTTGTGGAGTTTCTCTTCTTGCAAGACATACCACTTCCCCCAAGGATCTTGTTTACTGCATTACAAGCTACACACCTGAAGCAAGTTGAGATGATTTGCTTCTTGATGAGTAAGGGAGCCAGTGTTCACATGCCCAATCACAATGGAGATACCCTGTTCCACATCATTGTGAAGTGGTCCCCAGATAGAGATGATTTCCTGGAGACTGCAGAGGTACTCCTCAATGCTGGCTGTAACCCCTCAGCCCACAATTTACATGGAAAGACACCCTTCCATGTTGCTGTGAAGAAAGGAAATATAGGCCACTTTCTGCTGTTATTCATCACACCATCAGATATCTTGCCCTTATTGCATCCTGACTCTCCCCTAGTGCAAAAAGTTGCATTTCATTCACTTATTTCCAATATAGTACCTTACACTGGTATCCCATCAGAGGAGGAAGACAGATTATTGCAAACCTTCAGGCAGTTTCTGGATGTTGAAGATAATCATTTGGCTCTGGTGAAAAGATGTGCAATACATTTTGCAAGTGACCTTACTCTGGCTAGCACCATGTTTGACAGTGCCATGAGGTGAGGATTTTGCCACATTGTGGAATATCTACTATCTCAAAGCATGTCATTATCCCATGAGATCTTATTCACTGCATTGCGGCACCAACCATCATGTTGGAATGACAAATGTGTGTGCAGCCACAAGCATGACCAGGCTAGTGCATGCATGGTGCATGTAATGCACCCCTAGCATTCCATTGCATCATATGGTCTCCATTCCATTATCTCATGTATGTATTCTGTTCTTTATACCTGTGTTTTTTAGTTCCAGAACCCTATGAACTCCATTACAGCCCCATTCATAGGTTACAGCATTACTTGTATATAAGATGTACTGATTCAGTCTCGAGCACCTCAGTCTGTTGTTGCACACACAACTGGGGTGAGCTAATACTTTTATATCCATTTACCTATTCTTACTTACTCATATGTAGTCTCTGATAGGTAAATACAAACAGTCCATTGTTGCACACATGACTGAGTCTCTGATAGTCGTGTGCAACCCAAGATCATAACTTTTACACATTGATGGTTCCATTCCTTGGTCATAAAGGAGCTGATCTTCATGCCAAAGAAAACAATGGCCAAAATTCCCTCCTATCTGTTGCCAGGTGGACATCAGAAGAAGCACAGCACCTCAGAACTATGCAAGTTCTCATCA
Organism: Binderoboletus segoi; assembly: GCA_038089175.1. NCBI lineage: Eukaryota > Fungi > Basidiomycota > Agaricomycetes > Boletales > Boletaceae > Binderoboletus > Binderoboletus segoi. The sequence goes on along the minus strand of JBBPKF010000710.1, from coordinate 5,104 downwards.
CTGCTGGCTGCTGCCTTTCGCAGTCCAATGGTCCCAGCATTGTCAAGTACTTGGTATTGCATGACATACCACTCCCACCCAATGTCCTGTTCAAGCATTTGGTGTCAATTCCATCATATGGATCCAATTCTGGAACATGGACATCTGAATTCTGTTCGCTTATCCACAGAGGAGCCAATCTCCATGCACAAGAGGCCAATGGAGATACCCTGGTACACTTTGCCATATGGCTGCATGACAAAACTCAATCCCTAAAGGCTATCGAACATCTAATTGCAGCCAGCTGCAATACAACTGTCCAGAATGCCAATGGTGAGCTACCTGTCCATACTGCTGTCACCCAGGGACATCCTGCCATGTTAGAATACCTGCTTTTACATAACATGCCATTCCCTCCTGATATTTTGCACACTGTGGTGGTTCAGAACAAAACCAGTTCCCTGAGGGACATGTACTGGATGATGAAGATGCTACCTTTGTTGGTTGAAAGTGGTGCTGATGCATGTGCCTGCACGAGCAGCAGTGATTCACTCCTGCATCTCCTCCTTAACCATGGATTCCACCTGAGGTATGGGAAGCATGTGCTAGGGATTATGAAATTGCTTGTCTGGAGAGGTTGCGACATTCAGGCATGAAATGCTGAGGGATATACACCTCTCAACATTGCTGTCACCAGGGGCCTTCCAGATACAATTACGGAGTACCTCCATGCCCTTATCAGGTTTGTTTCCTGACAATGGTATTATTTAATGAATATGAGGACTCAGTCAGAATGGAGAAACGACTGTATCAGTAGCTAATGAATATGAGGACTAGGTACTTGTCAGTGAACAGTACTACAGCTTGTAATGAGTGCATACCTCAGTCGGAATGGAGAAACGACTGAGGGTGTTATGAAGAATGACGAACAGTATTAAGGGAATGCGGAACCAAACTATGCTAGCACATTGGGTAAGTGGCGAGAGACTAGAAGTGGCATAGTTAAATGAAAAGCTGTAAAGTATGGAGACTATACCATATCCAACATTATTGTCCTTTGATCTCACTCCTCTTCTTAGCCCCGGTGAAGAACTCCCCAGTCTCGCACATCGACGCGTGATAACCATTGCATGCCGCTTCGTGTCACTTGGGAGAGCTCTGAGTCAATAGACTGACTGGCATGTTCGACCTGGCTCCCACGTCAACATGAATGCTTGCTGGACGGTGTCAATGCTATGTATTATTCATGATACCTTTGTACCTTGCTACACGAAACTCATTCGCAAAGCACCGAAAGTAGGACGGCGACCACCTTGCATCTGCCAGTGTTGTGCCAGCATGTCGCGCCCCGAGGGCTACTGTTGGCCATACAAAGCGGTTGAAAAAAAATGGATATGCAGGGGATTGAACCCCAGTGAAAAAAGGTGCTATGGGATCCTATGTAAACCTATGTAAACATAGCCCATAGGCACGCATAGGCACGCATAGAGGATGGGGGTCTATAGGTGGTGTTCGTATGAATTCCTATGCATACATAGTCCTATCTATACCCTTGAATGCCATAGATTTACATAGGTCGCACTCACTGGAGAAATTCGTTGGATCCATCTATGCCATTCTATGCCGTCCTATGGCCATCTAGTCATTGCAGTGCCACAACCACCCATACCATTCTATGCGTACACGTAGGGTACAATCGCCCATCCCCTGGATATCTCCTATGCCCTCCTACACTGGTCTAGATGGGTAGCAGGGCTCCCGCCACCCACCCACCTACGACCCACCCGAATTCTGACACACTCTCGACTGCTCGCTATCCGTTCCACCGCAGCTCTTGCCCTTGGGTCTCGTCACGAGGTGCACAATGAGTGTTGGAGTGGACGGCTGGGCGTGCGAAAGCGATAGCGGGTGTTGGAGGTGCGTAGGGGTGAAGGGGATGGTGTGAAGGGAGTGCATGATAGGTGTTGGTGTCGAAGGGAGGTCAAATGAAGTGAGAAGTTGGCGATTGCTGGGATCGACGAGGGGTCAAGGCCTTCAGGGGAGGTGCGGACGCTGTGGCATCGGTCATGGGCACGCTGTTATCATTGTCATCACGGAACCACAGTAGCAGACTCACTGTCATGTCGTTTCCATCACCATTGTGAGGTCGAGGGGGGGATTTGTGTCAGACTGGGTAGCCCGCGCGGATATGGTGTCCCACTACCGTGCAGACCCATGCTCTTCCCTAAGCGTATCAAATAATTTCCCTGTACAGTGCAGGCCGTCAGTTAAATAGAAGCTAGAAATAGGCCCGCACCATAAAATAGAACAACCAGCTCTGAGTGCAATGTTTTTGGCTTGCTGCTTCGTGACGGTCTCTTCCAAGACTTGTATTCATCGAATATACTGTATGTATGCGGATTAGCCAGTGTGCGTGTAGAGGTAGAACTCACCTGATTGATGGTCGTCGTGAGCGCCAATGGTGGTAGTGACTCAGGGGAAGACAGAGAGCATGCAGCGCTGCGTGAGAATGTTGGGGTTCTGAGGCAAATGCGCATGATGGACACAGAATGCGCAGTGAGACAAAGTGAGATGACCGAACCGTGAAAATTTTTAAATGTCATATAGGCCGTGCCCCTGTGGGACACAACCGAAAGCCTGCTATGGCATGCTATGTAAAGCTAGCTGCATACGTACACATAGCAATTCACAGGTGCCATAGGTGCGACATAGAGGTCCATAGGCCTCCATAGAAACTCATAGCAGGCTTTTTCACTGGGATTGAACCCTGGATCTTATCCGAGTTCGCTTAATTACTGAGTTGCCGCATCCGCCCAAGGCATTGTCAACTGAGCCGAAGCAATACGCGGCGGCAGGACCCAGAGAACCACGGAGCCATGGATTATGATACTGCACTGGAAAATTGACAACCTACCCTATGGGACCCCAGTACGAGATGCGCGTTGGATGTGTTACGCAGGTTGGAGATCCATAAACGAACACCGCATTCCCATCCAAGCAAAGTCCTGTCAGAGGGTGCATCACAGGGGCTTCATGGGCAGGAAACACAACCCTGCTAGAAGAAGACAAAGCTGGGTGATGCCGGTTCGCTTTTCGGAATACGTCGCCCACAAGAACGCACCGGCAATCACCTCGTCCGAGAAATGGTTGAGAGTTCGCCCGGCTCGAGTCCCAGTCGCAGTTGTTGCCTTTCCCGCCTGTGAACAAGGCGTTGATCTACCTGTGCCTGCATTCGACCCTGCATCACAACAAGAGCCCGTTCAACGCAGTGATTTGTTCGCCAACAACAAGATACTATGCTCTCGAGCTTGCCAATCTATTCGTCGAGCGTCTTCAATAACCTCTCTTATACAGACGGTTTGCTCCTCCACATACCATGCATACAGAGTGAGATTTATTTTAGGAATTGTCAAGCGATTCGTGACCATTTGATAAATGGACTCTCCAGGCCACTGTGGGGTAGAGTAAGAGTCTGCTGAACCAGCGGAAGGATCGGAGGACCGCTCGTCTGTGACGAGAGGGTGGTGAACGTTTTCATTTCCGAATAATGCAATGGAGGTGGGTACTCAGCCATGGGTAGGTTGGAGAGGCATGGACAACAGCGACAAGATGGCCTTTGTTACCAAGTGAATCTCGGACCGCGTCGCCAAGTTCTCCACTCCTCTGGATCTGTGTTCCCCGTCGAGAAGTGAGAAGGAGATGATCTCCGAGACAGGAGAATGCCAAGATGGCGATCCGGCGTGGGAGGAAGAGGTTTCATGAGGAATCCAGAGTCAAAGCACACTCGCATGGGCGAGCGGTGGGAATTGAGACGCTTAACACCGTGGCGCTCGTGCCAATCCGAACCGGGTGAGGCGATCGCACACGAATCGACGGGGTCAGTCGCCTGTTGGAGAGGGAACCAGGGGACCAGCAGCCCGAACGGAATGGAAACGAATGATGTCCTGATCGTCATGTCCCTGGGGTGGCTTCAACTCGTCTTCTAGATATTTTGCTCAACGTTCGACTTTCGTAGACGGCCCAAACCTGTTCAACGTCCGCAATCGGGTCCAACGAGAACGCCACGGGTGCCTTGATAACATCTTATACGGTAAGGATTGGTACCACAGCTTGTATGCTCCGGTATGTGATTCACCTAAGCCCAGCCTCTATTGAAGAGAATCATTATTCATATCCACCCTGTCTCCTGCATATATCCAGTGGCTAAGGCAGCAGCAGACAATCAAGGTACGATGTATGGTCGGAAAGGTAGTTCCCGGTTATACTCATTTTCGCCCGGTACTGCAGAAGTGTGACCCAATTGCTATGTTCTCTAGCCTGTGCTCACGTTTCTATACATCATGATTGCCTCATTGTCAATATAGGTAAGCACACCCTTTTCTATCCACATCCGAGGCTCCAATGGATCCCCAGATACTCGATTACTTGGTCACCCTTGACGAAGAGGTATACAGAGTCCAAGTGCTTCTAGTATATCAGGCCATCCTGACACACAGTACCTCTGCACAAGGTACACCTGATGACTAGGAAATAAAGGTGCAACTTGAACATCCTACTTGTGATGTATATCACTGCCCTGTTTTCCCGATGATGAGTTCGCTGTGGGGAACATGTTGGATGTGGTATAGTCTCCATACTTTACAGCTTTTCGTTTGACTATGCCACTTCTAGTCTCTTGCCACTTACCCAATGTGCTCGCATAGTTCGGTTCTGCATTCCCTTAATACTGTCCATCATTCTTCATAACACCCTCAGTCGTTTCTCTGTTCCGACTGAGTCCTCATATTCATTAGGTTATGAGCCCCGTGGCCTAACACAGCTTACTGGAACTCATCAAACTTACACTTGTGGCCGAAAGTGACCTTCGTTTCAAATCCTCAATACCCACACTCCATTCCTAATCAATTGCTCACCCCTCCAAGTCATCATGTCTGGCCAAGGCAATGCACCTGTTGTGTCAACAAGTTTGCCCATTCCCACATCGTGGGATATGCCATCCCATTCTAGCCAATTCTTCCCACATGCTGAAGAGGACCGTCTCTCGGACAAAACTGGCTACTTTGTGTGGGCTCACCACATGAAGAAAGCACTTGGCTTCTGTGGTCTACTCGGAGTTGTGAATGGC
>JBBPKF010000709.1:0-10370 GCA_038089175.1 Binderoboletus segoi | reverse complement strand
GATGTGGTACGAGACTGGGGAACGAGTAGGGACGGCCAAGTAATGGTAGTGTCCAAATAAGGAAGGCAGCATGAAGGAATGGAGAGTGTACACTACGACGGGCTGATCTCCAACAAGAACAAAAAGGTGGCATGAACTATGCATTACGACTGGGACCGACTGGCTCGGGTTTGGAGCGTTCCGCCCGTTTGGTCAAACCGTATGCTAAAACGATAGAAAAAGAAGCAGTAATATGCGGTGAGAACCAGAGTGATGGAGTTTGTGATCGCGCCAGTACCCCCGTCCGCAGTCAGTAAAGATTGGACGATGAGGGAGACGAAAAAGATGAAGATGCTGGAACGGGGGTGAGGTCCCGCGGTGAATAGAACGACGAAGACGTACGACCAGACCAGTAAACCCATGGGCAAGCTAAGTGCGATTGCAAGGGAGCGAATTTGGTTATGGCTATCCATATTCCTCGTAGACCTTGCCTGTAAGCCAATGCGTCAGAACCAATGCCTAGTTATGACACATGGTCGAAGGAGACATACCACCATAGCAAGGGTAGCAAACCGCAGATTAGTGTATACCTTCGCCAATACAAACGAGCTTATAAGCGAGCAAACTGCAATTCCCGCTGAGAGTTGGATGAGCCATTGCAGTATTAATGGTAAACTCGATGAAGCAAGGAAGGCCACGTTTGCAGTGAACATCACTGTCGACTATTCTTCATGAGATGCAAAAAGTAGGAAAAATAAACAATCAATCTTACAATGACTGTACAAAGCTGGAGCTCGTTCATGGTCATGGTCACGTATTCTTTCCACTGCGGTTGAATGATGTGATCCACCCACGCGCGCCGCAAACGGAGAGTATGTTCCTTGAGTAACCCGTACGTCAAGATGTTGATGATGGCGAGTAACCAATTATCCCGGTGGCATTCCTCAAAGACGGACGTATCTGTGCTCACGCGTGCGCACTTTTGCCCTTGGAAGTTCATGAACTTGTTGCGAGCTGGCTCATCGATCAACACCGCAGTGGAACATCAAGGCAGAATACGATATACTTGCCAAAAGTAGACATCAGATGCGCTAACCAGAGGATTTGAACGAGAATGGCCATGGCAAAGGAGGGTGCTCACCAACAATACATACGTCATACGCGCCAAGCATATTATCATCAGCTGAGCTGGCAATAAGCATCGATGATGAATGCCCGTGTCGAGAGTTACTTGGAATTGGCTTCACAACATCCAATAATGAATCCAATTCTTCAGGTGTAAATGGACTTGGAGAGGCTTCAGAGGTTATTAGGCCTTTGCATCGAATGGTTTGAGTGTATGCGAGCATCCAATACACGGGGTATACACACCAGTCTTGGCATGACTCAACATCCCCTTCAGCTCGTCGAGGAGTCCATTCGGATAACAACGATTGTACGGATAGTACCGACAATGAGACCTGGAGGCAGGGGTGCTGAGTCGGTGACTATGTATCAGTTTCAATATTAGCGATCACTAGACAACAGCGCAACGGGGAACTTACCGAGTGTGCACAGAAAGGGAACTACCAGTAGTATGCCTCAAGAAGGTACCCTTCACATGCATTAGTGGCAGAAAGAAAGATGCAAACACACTATCGGCGCACTGATTTGGCTTGCTTGAGTAACTCCTGTGAGTGTTCCTTTGTCGAATAAAAGCGTTACATCCACGTTGGCGTGCCAAAAAAGACGATGATTGGTATGGTCAACAAAGTAATAGTAATAAATGGGTTGTTTGTCAACGATGACCACATTCAACGCAAGTTCCGTCTTCGCATCTATGAATCGAGTTGCGTCGTTTCTGAGATTTCTTGCTACTAATACCATCTGATTAGCCAATTCAAGGTCTCCGACTATGTATGTGTCGGTGAAGGCATTCTGGACAATAGTTACAACAAGACCTATCAGACGATGAACGAAGCACACCTGTTCTTTGTGATAGAAGTAGGCATTGCCATCCGGATGAACAAACCGCACCCAACCATGTGGCGGGTTTTCTCTGGGTTTTCCTCCAGGTTAGATCATGGTAGTCGACACGAATCAGGATGGTGCCTTACGTGGGAAGGTCTGGTCCAGCTGGGATGGGGAATGTCTCAGACCGCCTATAATTCTGTTTGAATATTGAACGAAACGATTTTGATGCTAACGTACCCGTCATTCGGATGCTTAGTGTATCGCGTATTTCTGTCAGCGACTCCAGGCCGAGTACTCCATTCAGACCATAGCGTATCCTGCATCCCCTGTTTGTCCAATCCGGTGGCAGCCACTTTCTCAGCAGATTCTGGCTCACTAGCGGTATCGCAGGCTTCTGGTGACACGTAGGCAGTAATCACACCATGGGGTGGTATCGATGTACCGGAACCGGAAATGGGAGGCATGTCGATCACTGCATGAAGATTGGTTGTCGACGATGGGAGTTCCATATCGTTTGAACACAGGATGCGAAATCGCGGGTTGAGGAGTACGTCTTTGAGCCTCTGGAGTGAACGAGTGGCGCCTAGTCAGTGGAGCGACTAGGATTATAATCCTACCCAGGGTGAGTAAGCACCAACTACGATGCAAGCATAGTGCACAAAAGTGCAAAGGGTGGGATCTCACCTCAGTGAATGCGAGGAAAGGTTGAAGGAGTGTAGGCGAAAGGAGAAACTTTGTGGGAGGGTTGCGAGAGGGAACTAAAGCAATGCGTGTGTCAGGGACAGCGTGGCCCATGGCTGTTCTACTTAAGCACTCGCAACTCGAGGGCCCAGGATCGACTTACGGGATTTAAATTGCATATTTTACACACCCTACGGCATTCCGCTCCAATGGCGCAAGCTGCTACTCGCTAGCGAGCAGAGGGAACGCGAACACGGCCCGAGGACGAACGCGAATACGGGACGTACGTGAGTCAAATTAGGCGCCGTACGAGTCAACCCGAGGGAGAGCAAAAAAAAAAAAGAAGTATTGCATACGACCACGCGGACTGGGTAGTCGAAGAGGTGAGAAGAGATGCGTCGATCGAAGGGGGATGCGAGGACGCGATGAAGAACCTGGGTCAAAAGTTGGTTTGCGTTTCCAATGGGCGCTGGCCATGGGGGAACTGCGGTGACTCACGTGGGTGGCGACTTTCATGGAAATGAAGGCACCCAAGGCAACATTCCTGTCGCCAAGTCCACCGAACTTCTTCGATCCCGACTCCGATCGCTCGCCTGCTCGCTGGCAGGCGTTCATCTCCTCCTTTTCTGCATTCGCGGCACTGGACGACCCACGCTGAACCACCGGAGCTACTACGAAGCCATCTACAATGGCCTATGCCACGGAAACGTGCGAATCGTACTGGTGGTGACTGGGTTAGAGAACCAGTATTCGGAGAGTCCGGCTGGCACGGAGACATGGTGGCAGAGACACGAGGGGGATTTAAGACAGCTAGAAATGCGATTCGATGAACATGCGTGCGTGACGACGGTGGACGCTGAGGACATCGGTCAGGAGCCGCGACTGGAGTCACAGAGAAAGCTGCAAGAACTGGTGGTGGAGTTTACGCAACCTCACATGAGTCCGTGGAAGATCAAACCGACATGGGGGTCGACTGTCCTGGAGTTCCTTCGTCGTCTTTTGCGCGGGCGCGGGACGTAGGGGCGGACAGAGGGTGGATTAAGAGACGCCGTAGACAGGAGCAGAGCAGTAGCGGCAGATATCGATCAGATTTGAGCAGGCTCGGTCGGACTTAGCAGCGGACAAAGAACGGGAGGCCCTTCCTCAGCATTAGTCAGCAGTCTCGTAACTGGATTTGTCGTTCGTCACGGTTTGCGATATTTATGTACACCTCTTGATTTGAACTTCTGTCACCAACAGAAAACTGGAAGGATTCGAAATCGGCTCCTGAAAGCCCTATTGATTTATGGGACGTTGAGGCAATCGCTTGTATCTCCAGCAATATCAAGTTGAGTTGGACATTCAACAAGGACAGGGCAGTGCTCAGTGCACCGCTGACACTGACCCAGCGGGGGTGGCTCACGATCGGAGGTGATACATCGGATCGGTGCAACCTTGATCATGTCTTTATACAGTATACACCTCGTCCCCGCTGTTTCGATTCCCCGTCCTGAGGTAAGACCACATCCTTTCTTTGTGCTCTCGTTCACTGGGCATTAGTAGTGCCTAGTTCGCGTTTGCCCCGTCTGAGCTGCGGTCCATTTGAGCACAATTTGCTTCCGTAGCCGACGTTCATATGAATTTCAGGTGGTCGATTTGTTATTATCGCAGACGCCGCGGTTGATCGCGGGCTCGTCGCGGACTGCACCACACAGTCGCTGCGCAAGTGGTCCATCCGCGGACACGGCACGCAGCGAGCGTCGATCTCGCGGAGTATCTCTTGCAGCCGACGGATGAGCCGGACGAGGCGTGTCCGTTGTGTAAGGGCAGTCATCTAGAACCGGGACTAGGAAGGCCGAACCCCTCACCAGCCAGAGCGACGTTGATAGGGCTACGAGGAAGCTCGGCCTCATCTCGCGATCGTGATGGGCGACCACCGTGTCCTCGCGCTGGCGAGCGCCAGTATGCAGCGAGTCCGGGAATCACCGGCAAGTCTCCCATGTTGCGGCCTGCACTCGGCTCTACTTTCGGCACCCCCCTTCGTCGATTCCGTAGCCTTCTCGACAGACAAACATACTTTGCGAGCCGCCTTCACAGTCAGTCGCACCTCCTCGATCGTTTACAGCCAACTCTAGGAGAGATCAAAAACGTGGCATGAACCATGCATTACGACCATGACCGGTATAAGAACTAAGGTACACCGATGGTTAGCTGTAGGTAGTCATAAGTGTCAGTCAAGTACCAAGCTATAGGTGTCTCACCTCAGTCGCGACAACACAAACTAAAGGGAGAGAAGAAGGATGCGTGGAAAATTTCCAGTGGTATCAACTTCATCACGTGTGAGAGTAAACGTAGCATAACAAGGTGTCAAGAAGGGTATCGAGCTGGAAGAAAGCGATCATGCAAAGAGAAGAAAGTATCTGACCCGGTTAGGTCATCTCCAACAACCAGCTAGTTCAAGTTTGGAGCATTCCGCCCGTTCGGTAAAACCTTATGCTAAAACGATAAAAGAAGAAGCAGTAATATGCGGTGAGAGCCAGAGTGATAGAGTTTGTGATGGCGCCAGTACCCCCGTCCGCTGTCAATAAAGATTGGACGATAAGGGAGGCGAAAAAGATGAAGATGCTGGAACGAGGGTAAGGTCCCGCAGTGAATAGAACGACGGAGACGTACGACCAGACCAGTAAACCCATGGGCAAGCTAAGTGCGATTGCAAGGGAGCGAATTTGGTGATCACTATTCATGTTCCTCGTAGACCTTGCCTGTAAGCCAATGCGTCAGAACCAATGCCTAGTTATGACACATGGTTGAAGGAGACATACCGCCATAGCAAGGGTAGCAAACCGCAGATTAGTGTACACCTTCGCCAATACAAATGAGCTTATAAGCGAGCAGACTGCAATTCCCGCTGAGAGTTGGATGAGCCATTGCAGTATCAACGGTAAACTCGATGAAGCAAGGAAGGCCACGTTTGCAGTGAACATCACTGTCGACTATTCATCATGAGATGCAAAGGCAGGAAAAAAAATCAATCCATCTTACAATGACTGTACAAAGCTGCAGCTCGTTCATTGTCATGGTCACATATTCTTTCCACTGCGGCTGAATGATGTGATCCACCCAGGCACGCTGCAAACGGAGAGTATGTTCCTTGAGTAACCCGTACGTCAAGATGTTGACGATGGCCAGCAACCAATTATCCCGGTGGCTTTCCCCAAAGACGGACATGTCTGTGCTCACGCGTGCGCACTTCTGCCCTTGAAAGTTCATGAACTTGTTGCGGGCTGGCTCGTCGGTCAACATCGCGGCGGAGCATCAAAGCGAAATACGATATACTTGCCAAAGTTAGACATCAGATGCGCTAGCCGGAAGGTTTGAACGGGAATGGCCATGGCAGAGGGGAGTGCTCACCAACAATACATACGTTATACGCGTCAAGCTTGTCAGCATCATCTGGGCGGTAATCAGCATCGATGATGAGTGCACGTATCAAGGGGACATACTTGGAAATGGCTTCACAACATCCAATAACGAATCCAATTCTTCACGTGTGAATGGACTAGGAGAGGCCTCAGAGGTTATTATGCCTTTACATCGAATGGTTTGTGAGTGTATGCGAGTATTGAATACACGTGGTATACACACCAGTTTTGGCATGGCTCAACATCCCCCTCAGCTCGTCGAGGAATCCGTCGGGATAACAACGATCGTACGGATAGTACCGGCAATGAGACCTGGAGACAGGGGTGCTGAGTCGGTGACTATGTATCAGTTCCAGTATTAGTGACCACTGGACAACAAAGCAACGTAGGAACTTACTGAGTGTGCACAGGAAGGGGGACTACCAGTAATATGCCTCAAGAAGGTACTCTTCACATGGATCAGTGACAGGAAGAAAAACGCAAACACACGATCGGCGCACTGATTTGGCTTGCTTGAGTAACCCCTTTGAGTGTTCCTTTTCCGAATAGATCCGTTACATTCACTTCGGTGTGCCAAAAGAGACGACGAGTGGTATGGTCAACAAAGTAATAGTAACAGGTCCTGGGTTGTTTGTCAGCGTCAGTCACATTCAACGCAAGTTCTGTCTTGGTATCAATGGGTCGAGTCGCGTCGCTTCTGAGACTTCTTGCTAGTAATACGATCTGATTAGCCAATTCAGGGTCTCCGATGATGTATGTGTCGGTGAAGGCATGCTGGACAATAGTTACAACAAAAACTATCAGACGATGAACGAAGCACACCTGTTCTTTGTGATAGAACCAAGCATTACCATCCGGATGAACCAATCGCTCCCAACCGTGTGGTGGATTTTCTCTTGGTTTTCCTCCCGGTTAGATCATGGCAGTCGACACGAATCAGGTTGGTGCCTTACCTGGGAAGGTCTGGTCCAGCCGGAATGGGGAACCCCTTAGACTGCCTATGATTCTGTTTGAGTATCGAACGAAACGGTTTCGATGCTAACGTACCCATCATTCGGATGCTCAGTGTATCGCGTCTTTCCGTCAGCGACTCCAGGCAGAGTTCTCCATTCAGGCCATAACGTATCCTGCACCCCCTGTTTGTCCAATCCGGTGGCAGCCGCTTTCTCAGCCGATTCTCGCTCACTAGCGGTATCGTAGGCTTCAGGTGATACGTAGGGAGTAATCACACTATGTGGTGGTATTGGTGTACCGGGACCGGAAACGGGAGGCATGTCGATCACTGCATGAAGATTGGTTGTCGACGATTGAAGTTCCATATCGTTTGAACACAGGATGCGAAGGCACGGGTTGAGGAGTGCGTCTTTGAGTCTCTGGAGTGAACGTGTGCACCTAGTAAGTGGGGCGACTAGGATTACAGTCCTACCCAGGGTGAGTAAGCACCAACTACGAGGTAAGCATAATGCACGAGAGTGCAGAGGGTGGGATTTCACCTCAATCAATGCGGGGAAAGGGTTGAAGAGGTGTAGGCGAAGGGAGAAACTTTGTGGGAGGATTGCGAGAGAGGACCAAAGGCAACACGTGCGTCAGGGACAGCATGGCCCATGGCTGTTCTACATAAGCACTCGCAACCTGAAGGTCCAGAATCGACTTACGAGATTTAAATTGCATATTTTACACACCCTACGGCATTCCGCTCCAATAGTGCAAGGTGCTATTCGCTAGCGGGCAGAGGGAGCGCGCACACGGGACGTACCTCGCGAGTCAAATTAGGCGCCGAAAAAGTCAACCCAAGGGGGGAGAAAAAAAACAGAAGTATTGCATACGACCTCGCGGACTGGGTAGCAGAAAAAGTGAGAAGGGATACGCCGATCGAAGGGGGATGGGAAGACGCGGCGAGGAACCTCTGGATCAAAAGTTGGTTCACGTTTCCAACAGGCGCTGGCAATGCATCAGCAAAAGCAGGTATTACGTTGTGTTTCTGAAGGCTTTTGCGAGAGTCTAGCAAGCCTACGCGAGGCTCAGCGAAGGTTCTGATTGGACCGGAGCATCATGTACGGCAGATTCCCGCTTATACCGTGCTCGACGAGCACTCAATGAGCGCTTACAAAAATCCGATGCTACTGAAGGAACTGCGGTGACTAGCATGGGTGGCGACTTTCATGGAAAATGGAAACTATCGGTGGGAGGCAAGTAGCAAGGATTATCCAGCGTCAAGATTGTGGCCCCTGACACGGACGAGAAAAAAAGACATACGGCTGACTTTGTTTACGTTTACGTAAACACACGTTCTTCATGTCCATGATCAAGAGGCGCAGTCGACCACATCCCCACGTCCGCGAAAGGTTCCTCGAAGCGGAAGAACCGTCGTCAGCGCAAGTCTCTGAGCCAGATCGCGGCGAAGATGAGGACGAGGACGGGTCGCTTCCGTGTGTGTTTCTTTCGATGAGGGTAAATCGAGACTCACGTGTATGATAGGCTCTCAGAGTTGCTCGAGTTGAGGAGGTTGCGCAAGGCGCGGCAAGGAATAGACGTACTGAAGCTCTCGAGTGGGGACGTTAAGAGGAAACGACGACGGAACGGGAATGCGGAAGAGGGGGTCGAGGAACAGGGTGGGTTGCAAGCTGGCGCTGGAACTGGCATGGGTGGTGATGCAGGGGGAAAGACAGAGACAGAGTGAGTGCGCTGCGTTCTCTCCGAATGGATGGCAGTAAACTGATGCGTGCATGTGCCATGCTAGCGAGCAGGCGGATGCGGCCGCGAAAGCGCGGCGGGCGGTTCGCACCAACAACTTTACGCAACAGACCAACACGCTCGACGTGGACAAGCACATGTACGTTCCCCTTTCCCTCACTTCTTTCCGTCCCCAGTCTCGACGTCGGCATCCACAGGATGGCATATATTGAAGAAAACATCAAGATCCGGCGTCAGCAACAACAACAGGAAGACGCGTCGGAACCATCCTCTCGTGATTCCGCAGACGATTTCACACTATCCGAACGATGGAGGATCGAGAAGAAGACGGCAGACGAGGGCAGTGTAACTAACAGCATGGCGATGTTGACGGCGATACCCGAGGTCGATCTTGGCATGGAGTGCGTCGTTTCCTTCCTTCTCTTGCTCCTTTCCCCACATCTATACCTCGCCTTCAGTACGCGACTCAGGAACATCGAGGAGACGGAAAAGGCGAAACGCCAAGTCGCCGAAGAACGCAAGGAGCGCAAAAAAGTGAACACGGACGAGGAGCACCTCGTCGCTACTCGATGTACGTCTCTTCTCTCGATGCCATGTTCCGTTTGCCGAGTTGGTTTCCCAGTCTATCGTCCTCACTTGAAACAAAAATCGGATGTGGAGATCATGCGGGACGCCAAGCTAGAAGCAATGGGTTTGCCTCCACAGGAAGATCGGAAACCACGGTACGACAAGCCGCAGGTGGCGACGGACGAACTGGTGCGTGTACTGGGCTCCAGGGGTGACGTGTCTTGACCCCTGTTGTAGGTCATGGAGCGGTTCAAGAAACGGATGCGCAGATAATGCCTGGTCCTTTCTCGTCTTCTGTTTTCTGTTACAGCAAGCTTTTGAGAGCAGAAGGACCCTCGATCCGCTCAATTAGCTGCAGTGGCAGATGCCGAGTCTCGTCGGTTGAACCCAGTAATTTCACATCCTCGGCAAGAGCTATATCCGCGAAAGTCATCGTGTTCACGGACATTTGATACGTTATTGTTATGGACTAGTTCTACTCGTGAGCCAAACAAGCGCCGTGACGCCGCAACGTCTTCATCCCCCCGAGTTCGACCAAACGAAATCACCTTCGGTCATCCAAAATGAACGACCACGACGGAAATGGATTCCTCTACTTGCTGTAAGACGCTCGGATCCGAGTTGCCGTTTCTGTTCAAATTACGTAGGCCGATGCTGATAAGGGCGGAATCGTGAGGCAAGGTTCAAAACACGGCAGACGCTAAAAGAAGTACCGGCAAAACGAACACCTTGCCTCCGAGCGCTGCGACCCAGTCCTTCAACTCCGCTGATGCAGCTATGTTGACTCTGAGCGCATTGAGGCTCCGGTGATGCGACTGGTAGACCTCCTTTCCGACTTGCTGGTACACATCCGATTCCCGTTCGTATTCCTTCCACTCCGTGTATGCCGGATACAGATGCGAGTGGCACAGCGCCATGTCGAACCCCATCTGGTTCGAGCACTCAACGCACCAGAACACGATGGTGGGTAGGTCCACGCGCGTCCCCGGACCTAGGTGTTGCTGAGCCAACGACGTGAGCTCGGCCGCTGCGCCCGCCTGCCATTCCGTTATCAAGTCGGGTAGAATTGACTTTAACTTTTGTGCCATCGTCTCC
>JBBPKF010000708.1:0-10370 GCA_038089175.1 Binderoboletus segoi | reverse complement strand
TTTGAAGTGGAAATTAATTCTATCTTTCATCACCAGGCACATTTTTTGATGGGCACCATTGACTTCCTTCCTTGCTGAGCCAAGAAGTGTGAGACATTTTTCCAGGGCCAGAAGAAAGATTTTGCCTATTGGTGGATAGGCTCTTGGCTCATATTCTATCATTAGGTAGAATGGAGTTTGTTTGGTGGAAGAATGAACTGCAGAGTTATGGCAGAATTTAGTGACAGGGAGGAAATCAGTCCATGCTGATGGGTTTTGTTGACAGAAAAGGTGAAGGTATGTCTTGAGTTCCTGGTTGGTTCATTCTGTTTGCCCATCAGTTTGTGAGTGATAGGCAGTAGAGAGGGCAATGTTATAATCTAGGAGGTGGACTAGTTCCTGGAAGAATGTGGATGTGAATTGGAGTCCTCTGTCAGAGATGATTTTGTCATGCAGGCCAAATCTGGGGAAAATATGTTTGAAAAATAGGAAGGCTACTCCTTCAGCATCAATCATTTTGGAGCAAGAGAGGAATATTACCCCCTTTGAAAGTCCATGGTTTACCATGACCATGACAGAGTCATAGCCCCCCAAGGGAGGAAGGTTAGTGATGAGATCCACAGATAGTTACTGAAAAGGATGGGTATATGAAGATGGGATAGGAGAAAGTGATGGAGTGGTGGAATGGGTGTTCACCTTGTTTGCTTGGCATATTGGGCAACCCAGAACATACTTCCAAATGAATGTGAACATGCCAGGCCATCAGTAGTCTTTCATGACTGATGACTGGGTTTGAAAGATCCCACCATGTCCAAATCCCATCAAAGAGTGGTGATGTGCCACAAGATCCTTGTATAGTGAGCTGGGGATATAAATTTTGTTCTAATAGTATAGTGTGCCATTATCATATGTCCAGTCCATAGGAGAAGCATGAGGGAGGAGGGAGGAATTATTGGATAGGAAATTGAGTATGTCTGCAACGAAGGAATCATTGGAGGTGGACTAGGCAAGCTTGGTAGCAATTGCCATGTCAATCATTTGAATGAAGAGGTTGTCAGGAAGTAGTGTGATGTCCTTATTGTTGAAGATCATTGTAGGATATGGATATTGTGAGAGGGCATCAGCTGGGGCTACCTTCACTGCAGGAACTGCTATAAAATGGAGATCAAAGTCCTGCAAGAACATGAGCCATCTGGCCTGCTGATGATTGAGGTGTTGGGGTTGGCAGAAGTAAGTCAGATTTTTATGATCCATTAGGACCATGATGGGGTGTCTGGTGCCTTGAAGGTAATGTTTTCAGGTGTCTAGGGCATGAATGACAGCTAGGAGTTCACAGTCATAGATATCATAGTTTTGTTCTGCATCTAAAAAAGATTGAAAATGGTAGGCACAGGGATGTAGGTTACTGTTATCATCAGACTGGAGGAGCACACCTTCTGAGACTACCAAGGATGCATCAGTCATGATGGAGAATGGCTTGTTGACATTTGGCATTCGAAGTACTGGTTTTGACATCATGATGGATTGGAGCATTCAAAAGGCTTTTTCTTGTTCATTGTTTCATTGCCAGTTAACCAAAGATTTTGTGAGGTTAATCAGTGATCAAGCAATGTTGGTGTAATTGGGGACAAATTTCCTGTAAAAGTTGCAAAATCCTAGGAATGATTGTACTTCTTTTACTGAAGTGGGGGGTTTTCATTCCTGTATGGCTTTAACTTTGACCAGGTTGAGGTGGATGGTTCCTGCACATATGATAAGGCCAAGGTATTCCATGTGGTCATACTCAAAAGTACACTTGAAGAGTTTGAGGTAGAGTTTTTCCTTGCAAAAGCATTCTAAGACACAACAAGTCCTTTCTTGGTGAGTGGGAAGGTGAGATGACACTATGGCTAAGTTGTCCATGTATATGCTTAACCAGCCTTCTGCTATTATATCATGAAACAGGTGGTTCATCATTGCCTGAAAGTGAGGAGGGGCATTGGAGAATCTGAAGAACATGACCTGAGGTTCAAAGAGTCCTTTTGAGGTGATGAACACTGCTTTCCATCAGTCTTGTTCTTGGATAAGGACATTGTTATATTCCCATCTGATATTGAACTTGGTGAACATGGTGACATCTTTGAACCTGTCTATAAGATTGAAAGTGAGAGGTAATGGGTAGGCATTTTTGATGGTATGCTCATTCAGATATCAGTAGTTCTGACAGAATCAAAGGCTTCCATCTTTCTTTGCTACAAAGAAGAAAGGAGCAGCTTGGGGAGAGGAGGATAGTACAATCTTCCCTTTCTTGAGGTTTTCATGAATAAAGTCCTTGCATGCAGAGAGTTTGGACAGGTTTAGTGGGTAGATTTTTGCTACTTTGGGGATGAACGAATCTTTTGTATTAATGAAAAAGTCAAACTGTCCCTGGGGTGGGGGTAGTTCTTCTTTCAGAGGTTCATTGAACACATCAGCAAAGTCTTTATAGTGATCAGAAAGGATGGCTTCTGATGGGGAGTTTTGTTAGGTGATGGACATAGAAATTGTTGTGCAAGCAAGGTATTGATCTAGGTGTTTGCAGCTTTCAAGGGTAGTTTGAGTGGATTTCTAATCATCCAGATAGAATTTTCCAGTCTGCCAATTGATAATAGGATTTATTTTCTTCAGCCAAGAATGTCCCAGGATAACATTCTCTTTCCCTAGGTCTGCTATGAGGAAGCAGTGTACTGAAGTGACAGGTTTCTTTTCTAGAATGGTTATTTTTCTTGTGGTGTAATAATAAATTGTTTCTCCAGCATTGTCAGTTCCATCCATGTTTCTTGCTAGAATAGGTTGGGATAGTTTGAAGAAGGGGATTTGACTCTAGCAGGTGAATTTCCAGGAAATAAAGCAACCTGTAGCTCTGCTGTTGATGAGGGTGGATGTGTCAACATTTTGGCTCTGTACATTCTGAAAAACAACCAGGATATGCATAGATTGCCCTTCAGCTTTAGATACAAATATGAAAGCTAGTTGTTGAAGAGGAGGTGTTGATTTTCCTACTCTCTGTTTGGAAAATCCTTTGAGTCTGTTTCCTTTCCTTCATTCTTCAAACAGGTTTGAAGGACCTGCATGATTTGATTGTGAAGGATTCCTTTCTCATTTAAGAGGCATTGTATATAGAACACCAGGGAGTTGTCAGGGTTTCTGCTGGTGGGCTGTTCGATGGTAGTGGCTTTTACATAGGTAGGGTAATATGATGGTCATGGGTTTCTGGAAGGTGGTTTTTCTTTGGAGTGGTTAGAGGACCAACATCTGCTTTTCTTACAGATGAAACATTTCCTTTCACAGAGTAGGGTGGTTCTTTCTTCAGGTCTGAGGCAAACAAAATTGATGTTCATTGCATTGGGATCTCTTGTGGCTCAGTGAGAGACAGCTGGTATAAAGAACTGCCTTTCCCTTCTGAGGGCTCTGGCTCTAGCATTCTGAGTATGGAAGATGATAGCTTTGTCCACCCATTCTTTAATGGTGGTCAGAATTGGGGACATCATACAGATTGGTTGGAGAATTGTTTGACTCAACCTGAGAGAGAAGTAATGGATTAGGGATGAGTCATTGGTAATTTTTGCTCTGGCAGTGAGATTCTGAAATTTGACAAGAAATCCTTGGAATTCATCATCTCTGGTTTTCTTATCAGCAAGGTTGCTCTGGTGAAGGACAGCAAGTTTTCCTCTAGCAGCAGATTTCATGTCAAAAGGATAGAAGGTTTCAATGAAGTTGGTGGTGAATTTGTCATAGGTTTTGTTAGCAGGCATAATGTTGGTGTTCAACAAGATATCTAACCACTTTTTGGTGAAAGTTTTTCCATTTTTCTTGATGAGGCAGCTGCATGCTACCACAATTCTGGCTTTGTCATCATCATAGAGCAGGAAGTTCATGGTGAACCAGGACATCATTTGTTTGATCCATTGGTTGGTATTTTCTGGTTCTCTGGAGAATTCTTCTGGGTATCCAGCTTTTCTTTCTGCCATGGGAGGCAGTTGGGCAGGTGGTGGGGTAGATGCTTGGGCTGGCAGTTGGACAGGGGGTTCTAGAGTGATTCTGGAGTGTATTGCTGGTGGGGCAATGTGTGGTCCTGCAAGTGCACTAACTAGCAATTCTAAAGGGTGGTCTGTGGCAATAGGTGAGGGGTGGGCAGTCTTAAGGGTGTTGACCTTGATATCCTCTGGTTCTGGAATGCTGGGATTGGGCTGGTGTTCACTGGGGGTTCTTTATCCTTGGGAACTTC
Source organism: Binderoboletus segoi (assembly GCA_038089175.1). Taxonomy (NCBI): domain Eukaryota; kingdom Fungi; phylum Basidiomycota; class Agaricomycetes; order Boletales; family Boletaceae; genus Binderoboletus; species Binderoboletus segoi. The sequence continues at coordinate 6,145 of JBBPKF010000708.1, read as the reverse complement.
TGAGATCCTCATAGGGATTAGTCCAGGGGAGGCTGAGTCTTCCAGATATTTGGTGAGGGTTGGAAATGGTGGGCAATTACAGCACAATGGCTGTTACTTTGGGACAAGCTTGATCTTTTGTTATGCAGAATGCAACACTATCTTCTATAGTGTGCCAAATTGAATCTGGACATTCCTTAGATGGAAAGTCTCTGCACTATTAGTGGTTGTGGTTATTCTTAACAGATAATTACTGCATATGTTCAGATGAGGATTCCTTACACACAAAATTGAAAAAGATTGTGTAGTAATTACACAGATCAAGCTGAGTAACTACTGTACAAGACATGGGGTTTTCTATGGAAACTATGGAGCATGGATCAAGGTTTAAAATAGAAGATATGAGTCATAAAACATGCAGCAAGGAATGCAGTGGAATCAGACAGAAGGATGAATGACAAACCAGTGCTGTGTTGACAAAAGGGTAATGACAAATAGACTGAGGTATCAGATGGGAGTATTTGGGACACAAAGCATCAATAATGAGACAGTGCTTAGAAAAGAGGCCGGAGTTCAGATACTAAGAAAATCAGCCATAGAACAAGAAGAACTTGGTGTAATGCATCTATGAAGAGGAGAAATTGAGGAATGAGCACATGAGAAAGGTAAAATTGTAACAGAACCAGGCTGTCATTTGTTTGATCCATCAGTTGGTATTTTCCAGCTCTCCAGAGAATTCTTCTGGGTATCCAGCTTTTCTTTCTGCCATGGTGGGTGGTTGGACTAGTGGTGGGGTGGGCAATTAACTGGGTGGTTGGACAGGGGGTTGGGCAGGTGGTCTTAGAGTGATTCTTTGGTATACTGCCTGTGGGACAGTGGGTTGCTCTTCTAGTGCACTAACTAGCAATTTCAGGAAGTGGTCTGTGGCAATAGGTGAGGAATGGGCAGTTTTAAGGGCATCAACCTTGATATCTTCTGATTTCTGGGTGTTAGTGGCAGGCAGATTTTCACCAGGCTTGTTTATGTGGATTCCTCAATTCTGGGGATTTCTGGGGTCTTTATAGGGGTTCGTCCAAGGAAGACTGAGTCTTCCTGATATTTGATGAGGGTTGGAAATGGTGGGCAACTACAGCACAATGGCTGTTGCTTTGGAAAGAGCTTGATCTTTTGTTATGCAGAGTGTGATGCTGTCTTCAATAGTGTTTTAAATTGGATCTGGATGTTTCTCTTGAAGGAAGTCTCTGCACTATTACCTCATAGTTTCTTACTTTGATAGGTAGAAACAATTATTGTGTGTGTTCAGACAAGGATTCTTGCACATGAGATTGAGAAAGACTGCATGGTAATTGTGCAGATCAAGCTAAGTAGCTATTGTACAAGGGGTAAGGTTTTATGTAGTGATTCTGAGCATGGACCAAAGGTCAAAAGAGGAAAATACGAGTCATAAGACACACAGCATGAAATGCAGTGGAACATCAGAGAAGATCAAATTACAAACCACTACTGTGTTGACTAAGAGGTAGTAACAAATAGGCCAAGATATCAGATGGGAGTGTTGGGGACACAAAGTATCAATAAAGAGATGATACCTGGAAAAGAGGCCTGGGTTCAAGCATCAGAAAGATTAGCCATAGAACAAGAAAAATACAATGAAGTGCATCTATGAAGAGGAGAAAGCAGGGAGTGACAACATGAGAGAGGTAAAATTGTAACAATTTGAGCTAAAGATTGCAGAGTAATGTACAGAGTATTTATACTATGAAGGGGATAGATGACTAAGGAGTTTCAGGAGCAGAACTAATACAAATATGGAGAGAATGGAATGAAGGACACTGGAATGAAATGAAACATCATTGGAATGAAGATAAGTCATCTTGGAAGTGTCTGGAGTTTGGAGGACTATATATGAAGGAAAATGGTCTGGAGTTGGATCAGAGTTGGATCAGAGAAGATCTGGAGGGTTAGAGTTGAAGCAGCGGATCCAGGATATGACAACATGCTTTCAATTAATTCCTACTATTTTTCAACTGGCATTCTATCTCACTTTACTTGAGCTCTTTTCTGTTACACTTGAACTTGCAAGCTAGCATCTGAGGAGTGGCAGGCTTTCTATCTGAGGTGAATGATGTGCACTTGGCAAATGTTGAGATGACTACTTCAGTTAAGTCAAGACAGTGTTGTGGCAGAGCAACACTATCAGGACACAGTGAGCAAGACAGTGCTCTCCACTAGGTCAATTAGGGATCCTTAAGGACAGTGACTCCTTAATGAATGCTAGTCTGCAAGTGTGAGGATTGCAAAGTGAGAACTAGGTATGGAACATGATGTGCTGTAGTGACTTATATACACAATTGGCTGGTTAAGGGCTGGTCTATAGAACACAGTAGAAAGAGAAAGAACTACTGCAGATGATGCCATATGAAAAGGGATAAAACTTGATAGAAGCAGATAGTGATGAAGAGATTGAATAATGACTGAGCATAAGGAGAACTCAGTTAGGAGGTAAGTGTCTAAAGCAAAGCATGTAAAGGCAAAGAAAAAGGCATAGTGTGAGAGTGAGTACATATACAAAGGGCTACAAAGCCATGGAGTACTTTGAGCACAAAAGTGTCTAGTGAGGATCAACAGATATAAGTACAACTAAACATGAAGAGTAGAAAGAGGGAAAATTGTAACATTTTCTACAATTCATATGCTCTATTTCATACTCTGAAGCAGTTTGAAAGAATGACCTTCAATAGCTTTGAAAAGGGTAGAATGCTTTTTGAAATGAAGTTTTGATATGGCTGAAGGGCTGACACCAGTTTGCTTGGCAGTGGCTTTATCAAAATATCCAGCATTGAGCAAGAATAGAATGGTACTTTATTAAGTAAGAGAATGGGAACTGAACATAATGGTAAGAAGTGTGGAAGCTTTTTTAAGCTCAGACATACTACTTATATATGTATATTTGTTTGTACTAACAAAAAATGGGCTCTATTGTATAATTTGGGTGAGATCCTAGTTGTTGTTACAAATTTCTCTTATCTACCTTTACATTGTACTTTTCTCAAGTACTCTTCATCTTCTGACAGACACTTGGGTTGTACACACACTACATGGTCAAACCTGTTCTCTTATCTTTGCATTAACATGTCTGTTACTTGGCCTTTATCTCTTTCACTAAGAATGCTTACCTCCTAACTGAGCACTGTTTACACTCAGTCATGATCTGATCTCTTCATCTGTTATCTTGTTTCTATCTGTTTCTATCACACTCCAGATGATGTCATCCACAGTCATTCTTCTATGTTCTTCTACATTCTACAGACTGACCCTTAACCAGCCACTCTGTATATATGGGTTGCTACCATGCACCATGTCCCTTACCTAGTTCTTGCTTTGCAATTCTAGCACTTGTGAACTAGCATTTGCTAAGGAGTCACTGATCTTAGGAATCCCAACCAGCCTAGTGGAGAGCACTGTCCTGCTCACTGTGTCCTTGAAGTGCTGCCCTGCTGTGACACTGCCTCAACTTAACTGAAGTAGTTGTCTTGATGTTTGCTGATTGCATGTTGTTCACCTTGGATAGGGAACCTGTCACTCCTCAGATGCTAGCTCACAAGTTCAAGCATAACAGTTATCAGCCCAAAAGTGAAAAGATCCTTTCCATGGTATTGCTGTTTTGAATTGACCATAACTTCACAGCCTGTAGTCAAATCACATGACATAGGGGGCAACCTGATAGCCATGAGTATGTACTACTTATAATTCCACCTAAGCTAAGTGAAATTCCCACACAATTTGGTGGTGTGCATCACACACTACAATCAGGGCTAATATGGAAAGGGTTTTGGAGTCACTGTAAATGCAGTCCACAGACATTACATAAATGAAAGAAAGCTTACAGTCCTGTGGTCAAGTTTAGGAACATCAATAAGGATCTACTTCAGGAGGTCTCAGAGTCCACCAGCACTCTGTTATGCAGAAGCAGTGTGTAGGTTGCTTCAGCAAAGATTCTAGAGTGTGCACTCAAGTAGCACAACAACTTTTGCAATGAAGCAGAAATACTACTTAGGTGACTGTGTGCCAGTTCACTCAAGAGATGCTAAATTCTGCCTTTGATTACACAGATCTAGCTAAGGATTCTATGCTAGTCTGTGAATCTTTTATAGTGTGGGAAATGTCCAGATGAAGTAATGGAACGAATGAAAATAAGAACTGTGCATCTGAAGATTTGAAGAAGAATCAGGAACACTATGTATGCATAGTAGAAGATGATTTGAAATGTGTTACAGGATGGAGATGAAAGAGTTGTTTGCCTAATACTACTTCTGGAGATCTGGATCATGATGTGATAAAAAGGAGAGTTATCACATTGGGAGATAGAAGTCCAATTGAAACAAGAAAAAAAAAGCATATTGGTGTGGGTGTACTGGAGAAAAGGAGTATGAAAAAAAATTCTAACATTATTTTCAACTCAAGGATGATGCTCCAGCATTTATTACAATTCTCTATAAACTATCCCAGGAGATCTGGTGGTATTGACATAGGTTGAGTCATTCCATTCATTTGAGTATAAGAATTCAAGAGTAAAAGGAGATGAAATTAAAGAGGGAATGAATGGAGGGAGGATGCTGTGACAGTTGTGGAGGTATACTGCTTCATCTACCCAGGCTTGAGTTTTGGGATCATATAAGGTACACTGAGCAACAAAACTGTCCCAATGTTTGTAACATTTTGATTGTTGAACTAATAACATGTGCAGCTTTGATGCTAGACCCTCAAACCTAGGTATCATTGGAAAGCCCAGATCAAAGGCTTTTTAAATATATATACATGTATTATCTAATTCTCTTTATATCAGTCAATATTTAAACATTTGTCTACACTACTCATTGGGACAGTTTTGTTGCTAATATATAGAAGTATTAAGATCAAGTGCTACAGCATGCTATTACATAAGCATTGAGTCACATGATGTACAAGAAGTTCAACATGATGTAAACAAATCAAAATACAATCACTTTCCTCACATTCATCACCATAAAGTCTCTCTCCATTAATGAAATTAATTAAATAATTGCTTTCTTGAAATCAGGTTACTCTATTCATGAAATTCAAGCTTTTACTGGTTTTGGCCATTTCACTATTCACAGAATATGTGAAAAAACATTGTCCTAACCTACCCAAAAACTCTAGTGGCTGTCCTTCCTTCATTACTCCCACTGATATGTGACATGTTATTTATTTTATTGGTACTGGCAAAGCTGAAAATGCTGTTCAGGTTACCAAAATTCATCAGGACATCAAGAATCAGTCCATCTCCCCTTAGACTATTTAACATCATCTTAAGAAAGCTGGCATGAAGGCTATGGTGAAGAAAAAATGTCCTTTTTTCTTCAAGCATTGTGAGATAACTAGGGTGGACTTTGTTTTAAGCCATCAGCATTAGACTGTGGAGGATTGGAAGCAAGTTATATGGTTAGATAAGACCAAAATTAATCACATTGGATCAAATGGCAAGAAATGGGCATGAAAAAAGGCAGGAGAGGGATTAAATAATAGGCTGGTGCAAAAAACAGTCAAGTTTGAAGTTGGATCCTTAATGATATGGGGATGTATGATCTGGAAAGGGGTTGGAATGGCTTGCAAGATTAATGGTAAGATGAATGCTGAGCTTTATACCCAGATTTTAGAGGATGAGTTGCAACAAACTCTTCACTATTATGGATTAAATTCAGATGACATTGTCTTTCAACAAGGCAATGATTCCAAACACACTAGCAGAAGAGCCAAGGAGTGGTTTGCAGACCATGGTTTTGAGGTCATGATATGGCAAGCTCAGTCTCCAGACCTTAATCCCATTAAACATCTATGGTTTCTTCTTAAAAGAAAGCTGGCTGAGTATCCAGAGCCACCTTCTGGCATGGTAGAGTTTTGAAAGAGAGTTCAGGCAGAGTGGAACAAGATTGGGGTAGAGGAATGTCAGGCATTGATTGAGAGCATGCCTAGGAGAATTTAGGAGGTCATCAAAGCCAAAGGAAAATACACTTCATACTAGTTTTTGATGCCCTTGATACCAGCAACAAAACTGTCCCAATAAGTAGTCTGGACAAATATGTAAATAGAAAAGGAATTAGATAATACATGTATATATATTTAGAAAGCCCTCAATCAGGGCTTT
>JBBPKF010000707.1:0-10376 GCA_038089175.1 Binderoboletus segoi | reverse complement strand
CTCCTCGTGCGCGGCCCGCCCGTCGGGACCCTTTTGTATGGGGATGCGAAAGGTGCAGAGGGTGAAAACGAAGGCTGGGTCCAGACGGAAGAGATTGCCCGAGTGATGACCAACGGAGCGTTCAAAGTGATTGGGAGGAAAACCCATTAGACTCTTGTTTCTGATGCCGCTGTGTATATGTTTGTTGTGCCTTTACCGTCTTCACCTCTTCGAGTACAGCCTGTGACTGAAAGACCCGTTTTCGGACGTGTACCATGTCCTCGAACCATCCACGGCAAACAGTCTTGCAAGACGTTCTTTCTCAACTCCAGACCCAAATAACCGATTCCCAGACACTACTCCCACTCCTGTGTCTCCCGCTCGCCAGGGCGAGCCTGTTGCCTCCACAATTCAGAAAGTTCAACTCGCTGCCCGGTGAAGGCGTGACGGTTGACATAATCAAGGTATTCCAGCCAATCCAACGTGCTTTGCTGGTATCGATTCTGCCGACATGGGAAACGGTTTTGGAGGAGGAGGGTTGCTCTGCATTGGCATTGCAATACTTTTGTCCAGATGCTTTCTCGAACCCTTCCTCTCCTGCCGGCGATGTGGCTCTGTGCGCGTACTCGACCATACTTTCCCTCCCGTTACACCAACGATCTGTAGACTTGTTGCTAAGACTCGTGAGAGAATACCCCATCGATAGGCTCTTCCATGCAGTGGGCACAATTCATGATCCTGTCAAGAGGTCTGTTAGCTGGGATGATTGCCTTCGGAACGTCTTTGCGGTACCCACCAAAGTGGCCAACGCATTCAAAGGGCAAAGCGTCCCAGCTGACCTCGGCCTGCCCCACTACTACAACAATCTAAGCATACGAACTGAATTTCTCATCCATGCGTTGTCCAAGTGTGCCGCTTCAGGCCAGTACATTGTCCCCAAACATCTGGTCTCTGTATTCTCACATGTTCCTGGTCTGCAGAGGATTTATCCCTCGTGACGCAGCTCTTCTCCAAACTTGTATACGTCGGGGCACTCCCGAGCTCAACCCATCCGTCTCCTTCGCAGTCCTCATTCTTTCATTCTACACTACGGTCCATTCGACGTGGACTGCAAGAGGAACACAGCAAACCGTACCAGAAACTCTGGAATCGCACGATAGCATCAGTACCTTCTGTGCTGACGCAACAAGCCATCTTCGCGTCCTTATTTTCATCGCTTACCTCTCTGGAATCAACGCTGGGTACATCTGCCCGTGACAGGGGCATCATACGGCGAGAAGCAGCCCTTCTGTGCGACATAGTTGGCGACATTGGCCCTTCCGATGACCTCTGGAATAGTTTGGTTCCTGTAATCCTGGGTAGAAGTTGGAGTGACAATCATTCTCGAGTGTTCGCCTGTTGGCTGGCGAGCGGCCCTCAATCTTCACAAGGTGATCTCTGCCACCTTCCATGTCGCTCACAATTAATTCTAACCTTTCGCAAATTAGCACAGGAAGCATTCCTGTTCCGCCTTGTTGATGTATGGGGTACCTCGGAACACATCAAACACTCGCTGCTCTCTCGCCACCAATGTAGGTCTTACCCCTGGGACATGTGGATCAACTCATCGAGGGCATGTTTTTCAGACATTTCCACGCTGCTCCTCCTTGTCGTGACCCATTTTCCGACATCCTCGAATGAAGTAACATCAGTTGCATTCTCCTCTTCCTTTCTGTCTGCGATCGGTGCCTATATCAGTCACCAGGATGCTAGTGTACGTCGGTGTGGTATGTTGGTTGCCGAGGTAGTGGCCAGCAGTGTCGGCAAAAAGCTAAACTTTGAGGATTGGGAAGGAGATGATGACGGTAGGGATTGGGCTAGACGTGTCAGGAAGCTCTGCTCCCAAAAGGATGCCAATTTCGAGCCGTTCCATGAAGATGACGCTGTCCATGGAAATAACGGAGAACCCTATCACAGCCTGACGGCGGAAGAAATGTCGGCGAAGGTTGCGCATCAGGAAGCCGTCAAGGAAACTGTTGTACGGCGCGTCATTGACTACGACTCCGACGACTCTTTGACTGGTTATGCTTCTCCATCGTCCTCGCGTTCACCATCGCCCACGCCGTCAGAGCTACGAGAGATCGAGAAAGATCCCACGCTTCGCGTTCGTCAAAAGAAGATTCCTCGTCCTGTATACTTGGCCCAACTGGGTGAGCTCGTCCGGAACAGCGGAGTTAAGTCCTCCGAGGGGAATCAGGAGGCAGAGAGGCTGGAAATGGCTTTGAATGTAAGTGAGGAGCTTATTCGCAGAAAACGTGATTACGGGACAGAGCTAGGTAAGCTTCGTCTAACTCGCTACTCGCTACAACACCCCTTCTCAATGTGCTATGCAGCGGAAAATGCTGCCAATCTTGTATATGGTTTCGTCTCACTCAACAACAACTTTGATCTTGATGACTTTGACAATAAGAGACTGCGTATCGCAATTGCATTGGTTGCATGCTGTCCTCGTATCTCAGCTCAGTACGTTTTCTATTTGCTCCGTACGGTCATCTCTGAGAGGCTTCAGGTGCATCATCGAGGAGTTTTTCAAGAACCAGTATTCATCTGATCAGCGTTCGGTAATGCTGAATGCTCTAGCACTTGGAGCCAGAGAACTGGCATCACTTCCTATCTATCCCGAAGATTTACAGCCACCCTCGACTCAGCGGACCAGTTTTCCAAGCAAGATGTTGCCTCCCGCATTGCATCAGAAGTATTTGACCGCGAGCTCCTTCAACACTCTCCAGCCTCTTCTTGAGGGTATCACCAAAGCAGCCGTCAACAGGAGCCAAGAAACGACTGAGGAGGCACCCAAGGTCGTCCGTGAGCGACAGCTGCGGATTAGAAGGCCCCCCAAGATCACCGAGGTAGCCTTCACTAGTCACAAAAGCCCGGCCCCGTCAGCGCAACATCCACCAGGAGCAGTATCATTCACCAGCGTGGCCGCTGAATGGTTCATCATGCCGTTCGTCAACAGATTCTGGGTCTTCCTTCGGGACGAGCAAATGCGGGAGGAGCGCACTGCACAGCATGACACCCTGTATCAATATCGTGGTGCTGGGACAGGTCTTATCTTGAACCCTCTTGTCCTGTCGGCGCTTCTAAACACCATGTCGATTCTTGTGCATGCGTCCCAGAATGCGCCGCAATGGCTGGCCCTCATCGCGCCAAACACGCTGGAGCTTGCGGTCACCCTAGGATCTAGACAAATCACTAAACCCGTGAGTGAGGATGTAGACGACGAGAACGGTCAACCAAAAGACGCTAAGAGGAAGGAAGCATCGGTCCTGACGTCGGCTCTCAACCTAGCATTGGTCGTCCTGGATGGTTGCCTTGAGCTGGACGGTGGTCATGCACTTGGCCTTGAGCACACTGCGCTCTTGATCGGCACGGGAGAGTGGGCTGGACAGGTGTTCAGTTTGCTAGAGAGAGGCATCCGGGTCACGGGGGTAGGTGGGATATACGAGGCTGAGCTGCGAAGGGCTACAGCGGGTGTGCTTCTCAAGGTCGATCAAATCACGTCGAAATGGCGTCGCTCGATGGTCGACGTAACTTGAGGTGATGGAATGGGAAAAGGATTGAAATATAATCTGGCTCAGTCACAAAATGCAAGAGTATGTTCCATGTATCCATGTCCATGGTGGTTTATGTGTTGTAACGATGGTATCCAGTTGTCACCATAGCCAGCGTCAGGACCTGGGGTGGCCTGAAAGGCGCAGAGGAAATGCCGCGTGAAAATTCGGCGTTTTACAAGGTTGTTGTTTGGCAAGTGTACTCGAGATTAGGTTTGGAGGCACGGGAGTAGGCCTACACTGCCTCCGGGATTTATCATGATACGAAGCGGGAAGGACTCGAATGATGAAGCTATTCACAGCATTGAAGCAGGGTGAGCCGTGGCGGTCGTGCCCCATGTGCAAGATTCAGAACGAGTTCATCAGTTGTTCGTGTTCCGAAAAATATGATATGCGATCGCTTGACATTTGCAGCAGCGGGCGTAGCCTAGTTACTGATATTCAACGAGATGCCTATAAGTAATTCGCGAGAATGACTAGTCTGCTTCAAAGTTGAAGCCTTTGAGAATGTGGGAAATGCATTATATAATTGACTTGTTCGTCTGATCGAGCGAGTCTTCCAGTTTGGAATCCAGTGACTATACTCATGCTCCCCGTCAAATTCTTCAAGTTCGCCGCTGCTCTACGGCCAACAGCGACCCGTAGGTGCATCTCCACATCACTACCACGCCACTCGGACTCGCTCTTTGTGGTCGGTAACGTTCGCAACACGAGTGATGCCCTACTGAAACCTCCTGCTAGCACCGGGACACCGAGTATAACAACTCGAAGGTGTGCTGTTCGTGTTTTGTACCAAGACACACGTGCAAACGCTTTTAAGCCTAGATACAATTCGAGTTTACCCCGGATAACTTGAAGAACGCGGAAGAAATCGTATCCCGGTATCCTCCACAATACAAGAAGGCCGCTGTCATTCCCCTCCTGCATCTCGGCCAGCAACAGAACAAAGGATGGACGAGTATCAGCGTCATGAACTACGTCGCGAAGCTCCTTGAAATCCCACCCATGCGCGTCTATGAAGTTGCGACCTTCTACACCATGTTCAACCGGTGCGACGGTTCATCATGCTCGGGTCCTTCGAGTCGTCGCGCTGAGCAAGTTCCAGAGAACCTATTGGCAAGAACTTTGTCCAGGTTTGTACCACCACGCCGTGTATGTTGCGCGGGTCCACAGAAATCCTTGATACTGTCTGTTCACATCTCGGCGGTATCAAACCTGGGGAAACAACCAAGGATGGCAAGTTCACTGTCATCGAAGTCGAGTGCCAGGGTGCCTGCAGCAATGCACCAATGATGGCCGTTGGTGACGACTTCTATGTCCGTCACAGGAGTTGAATGCGATCATATATTGATAATAGCCATAGGAGGATCTCACGCCAGCCACCACAAAGAAGGTACTTGATGCATTTGCAAAAGGTGAAAAACCCAAGCCCGGACCACAGAGCGGGCGGTGCACAAGTGAAAACTCCGCTGGTCTGACAGCGTTGACATCCAAGGTTTGTCGATGTGTCGGTGCGAATCTATTTGCTCATTCGTTGTTCGTAGCCATATGGTCCAGGAGAGTTCTGTATCCCCGAGTTCAGTTAGTTTCTGGTTCACCATGTAGTGTGTTTGAGATAACGCAGTCCAGTTGAAAATTTAAACAAATGGGATCTGCATGTTGTGATAGTGAGCGAGTGAGCGACCCCAAGGCGAATAACACATCAATCATCCCCCTCTCCATCATCGAATTCATTTACACCGTGACCACCTTCCGCCAGCCTCTCGATGATATATCTGTGCGAAGCAAGATGAGACAAAGACACTGGAACCCGAACAACGATGTGCACTTACTCCACCTCTTCTTTCAAATCGTCGCAGTAGGTATCTAGCTACCGTGGGTAAAATTGTAGCTTGCCCAACGTGAGACTCACCGAGGGGCAAATCGTGCGCGTCATAACCTACGGGGCCTTCCCTGTCAGTAAGGTGCAAGACAGTTTCTGGAATATGTTCACCAAAGGGCATTTCGATTTCGTCTGCGATCCCTTCAATGCCCATCAGTGTGAAGGCAACTACTGTGACGATTGGGATCGTCCTCCAGCCCAAGTCGCCCATGAGAGTGAGGGGTAGAGCAAAAAGGTATAGTGTTACACATTGCTTAAGGTGAATACCATCTTATTGTGTGATGGTTAGGTGAGAACAGCAAAACACGACGCAGGGAACCAACAGGGAGAAGGAATGGGCGAGTTGGCAATCCGTTCCATACACGTCATCTGATCGACCATGGATTGAACCCTGCCAGGGATCCTTAGCACTCGACAAATCAGTGGAGAGGTGTGACTTGCAATCCATTCATCGCATTAGTTCCTTGAAGATAGAAGCGTTCTTTGACCATGTACAGTGTTGGACAGTGCTCTTACCGGCAGGGCCGACTGTCTCTAGTAAACCTTCCCGTTTGAACCTGAATATCGCACCAGAAATTTCATGGGCGATACTAGAAAAAAAATCATACGGACACGGTAGCAGGGGGTGCTTAAGATACGAACATTAATGGAAGTGGCATCGATATGTGATCGGCATAGGGGTGGAATTCTACGGTCTGGTGAGAATCGCTAAGGAGAGGAGTGGTGGAACCAGGAGTCTGGCATTGTGGAGCCATGTTTTTCTTGCTGCGTTTCCGCTTGACCCTCTTCGTAGCATCCATGGAGCGCCTGTCGTTCAAGCTGCCCTCTGAAGTAGAACCCGGCACTGCTTCATAGGAGAGCACGGAAGGAACGCCGTGAGTTATGGTGTGACCTAAATCGCGGAAAGAGAAATGAGAGGGCAGAAATCCGGCTAGGTCACCATAGTTCGCCCCATCTTCACCACGAAGATAGTGTTTTACTGCATAGACAAAGCCAAGACAGCAGCGCAAGGTCTCGATCTTCTGACGTTTGACCTCGGCGCGAGTAAGTTGCGAGTTCAAAACTCTGGTTTGGACGTTCCCTACGCCGTTCTCAGGAGGAAGTGTGACGTGGACCCAGAGCATGCGAGACAGATTGCGAATCTGATAGCGCGTAGGTGAGAGCCAAATAGTGATCGTCGTATGAAATATCGTACATTGGCCGTAAGAGTTGAAAAGCATCTCCTGCCCTCCCAATAACGATCGTACGAAGTGCTGTGTGAGAGCATTTTCGGGGTGTCGGTCAACATGCTTCCAAATAATAGACATACCCATTTCTGCCAAAACGCGTTCAATTATCCGTGAAAGCTAAGCGAAAAGTGCTGTGACTCACCTAAACACCAGAATGAGGCCGACCTATTGAAATATTCAGTTTACGAGGGTGTCTGTGTACAATTCAATAGCCTACCTACCACGACGGAGAGTAAAGGAACCACCGAATTCGTTAGCTCGATTCTATTTCCCTGCGATCGCGCAAACGCGACGATCGCGGAGAAGATCGTCACCGTGAGGACGGGTCCGAAAATACGGGGTATTATCTACATGCCCAGCTTAAACGCATGAAAATAGCAACACACCGGCTACTCGACGCACACTGCCTTTCACCCGCAGGACGTCCGGTAGCCAAGAGTACTGGAATAGTCATTCACGAAGTTGAATACTTAGGACGTGAGTCAAGGAAGCAAACAAACTTTTCTCAGTTGTTGCCTTTTGATTCTTGGGGGCTGCCATCGTCAACGTTTAGGTCGCAAGTAGCCTCTCAGCAGTTGGATGCAATACCTTCAGCGAGGCTAAAGAGAGCCTTGCATTGCCACGTGGTTCCATTGTTACCTGCAAATCTGGAAAAGACGAGAGTCCTGCCACCTCGACTAGAGTGGAGTCAATGATTCGGAGTACTAGTGGAAACAGTGAGGTAACATGTGTCTATAATTAGGACCTACGCCAGTGCCACCTAAACAAGGCCATACAACCAACGTGATTAATGAATTATGGTACAGTGTCGTAAATAATAGGCTTAACGCTACAATATGCTTCAAACAGGACAAGCGAGGCGGTGAAAATCCATAAAACACCGAAACGAGGTATGCAAAGACGTTCATATGTGGTGAGGTTGTCGTGAGCAACCTTCGACTGCGATAATTTAGTGAGGAAGACTTCAGGCTACCATGTGTCGGTCACGGTCCGAGTGAATGTATGAAGTTGGGTATATGGGTGTTGGTTTGATTACGAGAGGTGACGCGAGATTTTCCGGGGCGAGATCCAGGGCACCCTCTTTTGGAATGTTGTCAGAAACCGCCGTGGGGCTTGTAACTGTATAAGAGTAAGAAAGTCCTATTGGAAGTCGTGGCGCTGCGCTTTCAACAGGGAAACTGTAGGGTTCAGGAGAGGTGGCCCTTATATATGCGGGGTTGGGATTATATGGGTACGTTGCCGGTGGGTACCGAAGGCAGAGTTCGCCATAGGGGTCTTCTTGGTGGTTGAGGGATACGTCGGGATTTTGTGGCCACATCCAGTCAGACGCAAGACCAGAATCGAGCCGTTGCTTGTCCGGTAGGATCATTGGATAAAATGGCGTATGAGACACTTGTTCGGCTGAAAGGAGGGGAGAATTGCAGGAAATATTATCCGTCGAGCCACCGCTGTGCGAAATCCACTGATTTGTCGGCTGGAATCCAAGAGAGTGGATAGCACGCGAAAAATGGGTCGTTGTACCAAAGTCCAATTGTCGACCTTGTTTCGAACCAAGACGACGCATCGATACTGACCATGCAGATGCATTGAAAGCTGAGCCGGCTCGAAGCCCTCCATGTGTCGCATCTTTCAAAAGGAACGGGTCAGGGAGCTCAGAAAGGTAATCGCAGTCAGCTGGATACAGTGTAACCGTCGAGGATTTCTGTGGGGAAAGAAGATCCTGGGGGAAAAAATAAAGAGGCTGATCGTGGGGAGCAGTCGACAAGTCGACTGCGTTGCATAGACCGGTATCGAGGGATGATGCTTCTGAAGGATAAGAGTGCGTAGAGGAACTATCAGCCCCACCGTCCGTATTCTGGGGACTGACAGTAAGGTCGAAATCGCTCTTAAGGTGTCGCCTGCTGAAAGAAACGTTTGTAAGGGTATCTTGAGAGGGTCTAGTTACGGCCTGGGCTCCAGAGAAATGTTCTGCGGGAAACTGGGAGTCTTCCGAGAACAGGGGGCGCACTACCAAAAAAAATAAAAAGAAATTCGGGACGATACCGTACAACACAAACTAGCAGGGTTGTTCTTGTGGATCTTTTTCAGTCTTTGGAGGTGACTGGAGACCTGCTTTCTGGAGCGATTCTTCCCAGTTTTCTCTAGAATATAGGATTGAATAAGTTGGCAGCGTCCAAACGACTTGACCCTGTTGGCGTCCGAGAGGTGTTCATTTTCATGCGTAGACATCCGGTAGTATTTGAGACGCCGTTTGCCCATCGGCGGGTACAAGCCAACAGCTAGTCGTTATCGCAGAAGGGTATATTGCTAGTATAAGTAAGCCAACCTTCCATGAACGCGGCGTGCACGTCCTCGGGCCATACATCCTCATATCTCGACACCTTGAGTTTGCCAGCACCTGGGACTGTATTAGGCAGACTTTTGTTCGGGATGTCGTCCGTAGGAATGATCGGTTTTATGTCTTCTTCTGGGGAGTCCATGTTTAAGCGGGTAGCGCGGGAGGGGATGGGTGTAGGGAAAAGCTCGCTCCAGTTTGCAGTCAACACGGCAGCATCCTTATACGTGCTGCATTCTTTGGAACTCCGCGCACAGGTCACATGACCAAAATCACTAGTCACGTGTGTGGATGAGTCCGATAACGTGACACAGAATCGCAGGCGCCAAGATCATCATCGAGAGTTACACTGAATCCTTAAACCGCGAGCACACGCGCGCGGTGCAGACTTTCAGTAGTCATTTAACGATGTCTACCGTTCCGGAAGCTGTTGACAAACTCAAAGCAGCCTTACGCGAGAAAGGCGTTGAAAGCCGTATACAGGACGGATTCAATCACCTTGCATCTTGTCTGGTTCTGTTGGTATGTATGCGCCAATTGTCCTGATCCGTATTTGATCAGCTCTCCTGTGTAGAATTCTTCGTCCCCTTCAATGCAGATGATACGAAAACTTTGCACTGTACTGCGCCAACCACTCCTTCCATTGTACAATGCTTGTCTCGGGCCAGCATTACAACTTTCTTCTTCCGTCCTCTCCACAGTATTAGGAAAAATTTGCCATGGACAGGACGTTGAAAGCGAAAAATTGCGTGCAGCATGGGATACAACCGCAGAGGTGATCTTATCCGGCATCCTCGTACGCTCGCGGTGGATTGATCAATGCTATGAATGGACTACTAACTGCTCCATAGGATTTCCTCGATCAGAAAGATGGAGGTACGTACAGCTCAAGTAATTCGAGGCCAACGTCACCGAGAGGCGCCAGGCAATGTTGGATATGATGCTGCAACCTGGGAAGTTCTGTATCGCATCATTTGTGAATTCTTCTTCCATGATTCCGATCTGGGACAACCAGGATTCAGCCTACCGCTTTGCTTGTCGGTAAGCAGATCAATATTTTTGCACAAGGTCGCATATATGCGCTGGTTATTGATCTGAGCGACCATCCCCAGGCGTACAATACACTGACGGAGATTGCTGCCAGGCAAGTCGTCGTTCGGAATACACTTCGACATAAAGCTGTTCTGGGCGGGTAAAATCTAGTTCTTGGTTCTCCTGCATACTCCAAATTTAAATCGCGGCTCAACAGTGAACGCTTGGGAGCTGCTATATCCGGAGCAAGAGGCAGTGGTTGCCACTTTCTCAGATGATCTCAGTACTAATAACATTTCATACTAGATTATCTGGTCCTCGAGGCA
>JBBPKF010000706.1:0-10381 GCA_038089175.1 Binderoboletus segoi | reverse complement strand
GGAGAAAGTGCTTCAGGTCGAAGGCACGACCGTTCTCCCTCGACCGCACTTCAGATAAGAGCACACCATGAAAATCCCCCGGCACGTCAGGACAACCGAGTCGTGTCTTTTCACTAGTCGAGAGTTTCCCATTGCTGTCCAGCTAAATAAAGCGGTGAGTAGAGAGATAAGGAGAAGCGCCAGTCACTGCACCGGGCCGCAGTAAACTACAACCGGGTTTGTAGGGAGTCAAGTGGGGTGGACCATGCTCATGCCATATTAGACAGACCGTCGATTCAAGTATGAAAACCAATCAGCGAGCTCATCATTGGCTGTGGATCCTACTCGGTGTTAGTCTCGAGGTGTCGTGAGCGTTGAGTTGTCTCCGAGTTTGGTAGGGCTTCGGAGAGACCCGAATATGGAAAGCGTAGTGTTCCGTTTTCCCGTTTTCCCCGTTTATCATTGACGCTTACGCCGGTTGATATCCACTAGACTTATATACCCCCCATGGCGGCACATCTATCTTCCAAGGCGGACTATGAATCATTGCTGGACAAGTACGACACGTGGATGTTCGATTGCGATGGTGTTCTTTGGCACGGAGATCACCCAGTCGACGGTGTCGTGGAAGTGCTCGATATCCTGCGAAAGCGAGGCAAGCAGACTTGGAACACCGTTTTCCGATCATGTTTGGATGGAATCTCCCAGGGAAGCGTCTCCTTTTTGTGACAAACAATGCGACCAAGTCCAGGAAGAGCTACAAGAGTAAATTCGACCAACTCGGGATGCAAGCCTCCGTGGTGAGGTGCCATTTCCACGCTCGCGTCGAACGCAAGTGAGCGGGTCAGTCCACTCGATGATTGACGGTTCTGGGACGTAGGACGAGATCTACGGATCCGCATATGCAGCTGCCGTGTACGTCTCATCCGTGATGAAACTGCCGAAGGACAAGAAGGTGTATGTGATCGGGATGTCCGGGCTTGAAGAAGAGTTAAGAGAAGAGGGCATTTCTTTTATTGGGGGCACGGTACGCCTTGCATATAGTGGTGGTCTGCTGGTTACCCAGCTCACGGTATCTTGGTTAGGATCCAGCAGACAACACGCTTGAACCATTCACTCTGGCCAATTTTACTTTAGATCCCGACGTCGCCGCTGTTGTATGCGGTCTCGATGTGAAGGTTAACTACACGAAGCTCTCAAAGGCTTTCCAATACCTCACTCGCAATCCTGATTGCCTGTTTCTCGTCACCAATGACGATAGCACCTACCCAAGTGCAGATGGATTGCTCCCTGGGGCTGGGTCCATCAGCGCACCTCTCCGGTTCGCGTTGGAAAAGGATCCGATCAGTGTTGGAAAGCCTGCGAAGACAATGTTGGACTGCATCCGAGCAAAGTAACTCGTTGCCCCGTCCATGTTCAAAATACGCCAGAAACTAATGAAACCTCGGGCAGAGTCGACTTTGATCCAGCACGCACCATCATGGTTGGGGATCGTCTAAACACCGACATCCTTTTCGGGCAAACTGGAGACCTCGCAACGCTCCTCGTTCTGACAGGTATGCGCTCGCAGATCATGTGGTAGATGGGGGTGATACCATTACGAACAGGGATCACTTCGAAGGAAGACATTGCTGGACCTCATGCTTCGTCCATTGTTCCCGAATATGTCACCCAGTCAATTGGTGATTTCCGCGCATTGAGATTTAATTGATCATAAAGTCCATCCTAGAGGTATACATGGTCTATCGCTAGAATCATAGATGTCAACTGGACTTGGATAGCTGTGATCGGGTATAGGCTCTGGCAAGCCACCTGACTACGCTTAAAGTGAAAGCCACTAATGCGCCAATGATGTAACCTCCAATGCTCCCAAAGAGTGGCGTCAAAGGCCAAGACTGCATGGAAGAATTAATAGATTCAGATCAAGAAAGATTATTGTGGCCATACCTGCCAAGGGCGGTCCCAGTCGAGCGCAATCGGAATAGCACCAAGCCACCCGCCAACGAACGTCCCAACTGCTGGGTAGACCATCACATATTCAATTGGATTCCTCGGTCTACAAATGGGTTTGTCCAAGGAGCACACCACAGATTTCTCGCTTACGATAGCTCAGCGAAGAGTCGTGTCCATGTCAACCTGTTGACCAGCGACGAGGTGTCTGAAGTTAGGGATGGAAATCCGAGTACGAATGCAGGCGTGAAGGCGGTCAAGATAGCGATCACGAAAGCTAGGAGGCCTGTTTGCAATATGTGACTGTACATTGGTTCAGTGAGAATGACCCAAGGTTTTTGCACGAGGAAACTCACGTTGCAATGGGTGCCCCAAACATGATGACTACAACGTACGTCGCCAAAGTGGTACAGAAGGTAAAAGCGGTCGCGTCTTTGAATCTCTAAACATACGCTGGATGAGCGAATATGAATGACCTCGCACTCATATCTGCGTACCGTGAGGAGTAGGTTGTCGAACCGTACGCGTTCAAGCTTCATATCGACCCCGGACCCCTTGGCTGTCTGTTCGAAAAACCACTTCCGCACCCAGCTCGCCCACCATACTTCCAAAACAACCAGTCCGGCGGTTGTCCAACCCAACGTCGAAGATGGGTCTGCGGTCAACGCTTCTATGAAAGCTGACTGAGGTCGGTCGGTCTTCCGAGCGGCGAGGGGTACAAAAAGACGCGTCATTTGAGGGAGATACAGGGCGCTGAATCCGACGAGGACCAGGTGTACACCGAGAGTGGAGGCATACTGAGCAAATGAAAAACGATCCGCGGATTGATGGGCTGGTACATGTTTTTTCTCGACCGCCCCCGTCGGCCCACTTGCAGCGGTTGCCGCATTCGCTGCTCTGGCTCTCGTCGTTGGCATACACGACAGTCGGAAGTAAGTGTGGGGACGAACAACGGCGCTAGCGGGACCGCACAGCACTGCCAGCGGTCAACCCATGTTCGAGTCAATGACTTCGACAGGTTCGCGTTTCATTCGACTTCTACTGTCCCCCATCATTCGCCTCCGTCCATCCGTCGGGCGTATAGCACTCGCACTTCGAGTTCATTTGGCTTCTCTTTGGAAGCCGATTATAGCATACGTATGTAGCAGGGGCCAATGTCAAATCCGACTACAGTCAAGCGACGTGCCCGCAGTGGCGGCTGGGAGTCCTGCGGAAGGACGAGCACAAGCGTCGGGATCTCAGGGAACTGTGGGGGGAAGGCACGCTTCGATGCCCTCAGCTCCTGTGCGGTCCGCCGCTCGGCAGTGGCGGGACATCTTCACCAGTGACCAGGCTCCTACTGCAAGCCAACAGTTCAAATTTATCCCCGCAACCCCGGAAACAGGGTCACAGCGCTATCAGCTCAGGACGCTCAGGTAGAGGTTCCTGGTCTGTTTTTGTGTCATGGCTCTCTTATTCATCTCAATCTGGTCAGGCGGGACAATGAGCCTCCAAAGATATCACCTGGACAACAAGGGCTCTTGTCCGCGTATGCTGGTCTTCCTACAAGTACTACGATAGTTCTTAACAATGCGTAGGCTGCCATCACCTCCAAGCGGATGGAGACGAAAAATTCACCCTGAAGGCAATCTTCTATTTTATCACGAAGAATTAGTTAGTTTTTGTTTGATGTACATATATCCACCCATCTTATGGGCTTTTTCCCCAGCGTATATCCACAGAGTGCGACATTCACAGCGAAAATGAAATCCTTTCTTGTGCCACGATACTCATCCAGCGGGCACTGCAGACGAACGGTGTTACTTTGGATGGGCTCACGGAGCTTGTCTTGAACGAGGACGATAATCAAAATTTGCACTACTACTTTGTTGACCACACAAATCGCCTTCTCTTCTGGGTGGATCCAGTTAGCGCGAGGGATCTAGGCACCAACCTACAAGGGATCAATGGAAATAGCCACATCAGTATGTTTCATACGCCTCCAAATATGTTCACTAACATGCATTTAGAGTATTTCGTCGAGTCGCAGTACTGGTATGCTTCTGATAGTCTTTCAGGTTTGTCTTTGGCTATCGCGGTCTACATCGGCATTGACATCAACTCAGGCACATGTTCTGAAACATGAAATCGAGGTCGCATTGTGAATACTACCCCCATGATCGAACCCTTCCGAAAGAAGTCTTCGGAGACCTTAGAGGAATGCTCAATTATGCCAAGACTGGTGCGGCCGGTTTATGTAGCACTGCGCTATTCTGACCCAACCAACAGATATAATGACTACTAATTCTTCCTCAAGTCCGTTCGCGCAAGATGAAATTGTTGCGATGCTGGACATCGTTAACTCACTCAAGGGTACCCTTTGTCGCTTACCCCTCATTATCCTTGCTGACATTCAGCGTAGATATCGGGGAAATTGCCGATCCATACAGTGTTTGGGTTATTGGTGCGACTCCATTTTTCGGTGCCATAGCTTCGAGCTGATTTCGTGTAAAGCACGATTACTAACTTTCTTCAGTGAGTGCCATTAGATTTGTGCGACTACCTGCCTTTCTTAGCGGAACAATAGCTGAAAACCAATTCTTGAACTTTTACGGTCAGAGGCGTGCACGTCTGAATGCAGACACACCCTTGTTCGGGGAACAAACTTGGAACCATCGTGGTGTATTTAAAGCTGTTAATTTATTTCTATTCGGATCACCGAACGAACATTCAGTTCGTTTACAACGGGTTTGGGTTGATGGCATGATCATCCAGCCTCGCTGGAAGGATTTCGTCAACAGGGTCACAGCCGAGTTGGCCCGGTATACCATCTTTGTGAGTCTCCTTCTCCCGGTGTCTCGGATATCTTACAGCTTCTAGTCTACAGTGATGCTTGCCGTCAACTTTAGTTTCCTCTCTGTTCCTGGTGTTACTGTCTTAGGCATGGCTAAAAGTCCTACCCAAATTATCATCTACTGCTCAGTGGTTTCAACGGTCGCGTCTATTGTGTTCTCCTTTGTCCTGCTGAACGTGTACAGTGACCCGGGACTTCTGATCGCAGGCCCCGCAGTATGTTTCTACAACGCATGCTTATCATATTGTTTGTGATGCTCAATATTCGCCACGATAGGCGGAAGCCATGAGAACTCTCAGTCAAACGAAGTTGGGAATGGCTTGTTTTGCAATTACGCACAGTCTTCCAATCGCTAGCCTCGTATGGTCGTACGTCAATTCGTCCATTTTCGTGTCTGTTCGCTCACGCGGTTCCAGGATGGTGCTCTTCTCCACGGCGCTCGCAATACACATCTTCGGTTCGAAAGATACCGCAACCATTACGACCCTTGCCATCGAATGCTTCGTCGTCGTACTATTCGGCGTTCTGGGCTTTGGTATTACGCGACTGTTTTACAGAAAGGACGAGGCGGATATTTCTGCGGAGAAGCTTACCAGGTCACAGCACGACATCGAGCATGGTTCAGGGTAATGTCACCTTTCAAGGACATCCACTCTCTCTTGGACGATGCTTGCGGTCGGGGACAATGATCTCGTCACTTGAATGTACGAATACTACCATGTGCACAGATAAATACCAGTACTTAATTCTATCGAGTCCACGATGGTGCAGGTACATCAGACAGTTACAAGGCATTTCAACAGTGTGGTTCATCAGATGCGAACAGACGGACATGGGCGCTGTCGCTATGGGATTGGTGGACAGCGGTCTTGAAGCACAATCAGAAACCGGCGTAGGCAGTGGATGTGTTGTCGTATCCCATAGTGAGCCTTTCCTTTCAGTAGGCTGAACTTGGTCGTCACGAGCATACTTCCTCTCGCTGCAGGTCCATGGCCAACTAGTATATGCTGCAGAAGAAAGTGGTGCCAATGCGATCCCTGGTATGTTCCTACAGACCACCCTACTCCCGCAAAGAAGCACTTCCCATCATCGGCTTCTTGATTTCACCGGTCGACATTAGATTGCCGATGAACATAGCGCCCATGAGGCAGATGACGAACATATTGAATCTGCACGAGGCTCATTACGCTCTAACTTGAACGCCACTCACCATGTGACCCAGGTGCCACACCAAGGCTTGTCGTCTTCGTGGCCGGCACTTCAAATCGAACGCGCCGTGTTGTTCTGACCAGTGATCGGTCTGATCGTCTGGGGGTGCTGGTTTCGGGGCACAGGTGCGAAATGATTCATTTCGATGTTCACATCACCGTAAGTATCAAGGTGGTAATATTCTTACATTCAGATGCCGTACAAAGTACCCGTATCGGTCACGTGGCGCGCACCGCCATGGAACCGATTGGATCATAACTGGGTGTGTAGTATTTCAGAACGGCCCTACAAGGCCCGCGTCGCTGCTATCCGATTCTTCCCTTCCTCTCCATTCAACGAAACGACGACGTTCAACGAGACGACGCTCGGACCACAATGCCCGCCATCGGAGCGCAAACCTCTCACCTGATCGCACGTACCGACATTAGTCCTTGGGGCGGCAGTCCTCTCGCTGGAGCTTTCATTTCGCTGGTTCTGTATGGTATCAGTGTGATGCAAACGTACGTCAATACTAGTGGTCATCGTTTCGAACCTCCCGCATGTCAACTTTCTATTCGCAGGTTCATTTACTTCATTCGGTGGGCATTACTGCTACGTTCACTGACACATCACGGTTCGTCTATAACTTGGATCCACCTTTACAGGTATAACAAAGACAAAGTCTTTTTGAAGTTGGTGGTAAGCATACTTTTATCTGGCAATACCATTCCCATCAATGCCCCAGGTTGTTGTGACTCTCGTGCTTAACACTGTTCACAATGTTTCTCTTTGCATCGGAGGTAAGTAAGCAAAAAAATTCCCAGTCATGGATCTAAAAATATTTAGTTTGGACTCTTGTCATTCAAAATTATGGGAATTATTCTTTCCTGCTTGACACTAATAAGTAAGCTGTGATGGTGTTCCTCAAGCTAGCTAGAATTTATACTCATTATACATTAGACCCCTTCTTCTTCTCCCAATGATTACTGTAAGTGACATTGTTTCAGACAAGATCATTTGAAATGCTTGCTATATAACAGGTTTTGATTTCTACTGTCATGCAATTATTTTTTGTATACCGCATCTGGTTCTGTATGTCTTTTCTTGTGATCTTTCTGTTGTCAATTGTCTAATATTTCTTAGTGAGCCGGGGATACTTCAGACACATATTTCCAATAATTATGTTGCCTTGCATCATTGCACAACCATGTGAGTAAAATGTTTACATTTCCTTGATGATGATTGAAGGATTTTGTAGTTGTAACAGTCTGTTAGTCAACTATAGATGTATATTACATTTATTGATACTAAATTTGACTTTTCAGATTATACTGTCATAGCATGGAGCAAAACGCAGCTCCAAGATCTTTTAAATTCTCCAGTCCTAGCGGTATTTCCATTCTCATAGCCCGGTCGATTGTAAATTGAGTGTTTTCAGATGGCAGGAGAGGAGCTAGTTGCTGCGCCTGCTGTAATTGATGTCATCATCACCTTTGCATTGTGTGCTTTGCTTGCCCAGGGCAGGACAAAAATCAATGCTTAGTATGTTTCGTTTTTACTTACTTTCCTTGCACTAAGATGCTTTGTTATCCAGTACGGATCGTGTTCTCGAGCGATTGATTATTGTATCCATCAGCACTGGCATTTGGACATCAATTGTTGGTGTTGTCACCCTCGTTTTGGTACGGCGCTATTTTCTGTTTCTTTCATTTTAAACACATTCTATTCACTTAGTTCGCGGCACTGCCAAAGGACACGGTATATATTGGACCATACTATCCGCTTGCCACCCTTTACTGCAACACTTTACTAGCAAATCTCAACGCTCGATCCTATGTTCATCGTGTTGATGACTATGAACTTCAGAGATCTCAGCAATCCATATAACCAGTCGGGGTAGAACCGTAGTGGCGAGGCACAAAAAACCATATTTATCAGTACCAGAGCAACTTGAATGTTGGACTCTAGCATAGTGTAGACCACGCATCACGATTCGTCCAGACTCTATTTTACGATACCAATACCACCTGCTTCGGATCCATGCCATTCACGGGTCTGTCGATGTCGCGAATCCACCCTGATGCAGAGCCTCAATGCTGCCGGAGACTTGGAGTGACGAATGCAGCGACATCAAGGAAACGGTGTGCGAAGCTCACTCGGAAGCGCCGACTCCGAGTGACCAACAGTGTAGGTTCTGAAAGGACAATCAGCAACCCCGCCTCTGATACCCACCGTCTTGGAACACGACCACGCAACTCGTTGACAATGCTAACTTTGACGAGCTCACGACCACTGTATCGCTTTCTGTTGTCGCTTGCCAGTCACTTCCGCTTCTCCGTTGAACGCATAGTATGCGCATTTCGGAATTGGTCAAACACACTCTGGACGTCAATGTTAGTGGTTTCGTTTCGCAAAGGCCGGCCCCGTATTCGAATAGATAGTGCAAGCAGTGTTCCTGTGGCCCCAAACACAACTAATTCCATGGAACAGTGCCCCCAATCTGCAGAATCTGCAGAAGACCTTGGTACTCTCGCAACTCTGCCCGTGCGGAATAGCCTTTGGCAGGGCAATTTGTCCAGCTACCTACCTGTTGCTTCGAAAACCCGACTCGTGACAGTCCCCGCAACCCCTGAAGGAGGACCGCTGCGCTATAATCCCAGGACAGTCGAGTGAGGGACCCGGAGCTACTACGGGTCAGACCTTGTCTCATTCTGCGTCAATTTTGTCTTTGGGTCAGGCAGGCTACGGATTTTCTTAACATCCCACCGGGGCAACAAGCGTTCTTCACCGAGTAGGTTCAACGTTCCGTAAGACTCGTTTATTCTTTGATAGTCTCCTGTACAGGCAGCTGTTACTTCCGGGTGGATGGAAGCGATATGTTCACCCCGAAGGAAATGTTTTCTATTATCACGAAGAATTAGTATATTTCTCTTTCGGACTCATTACACAACTGTCACGAACCTTTCCAAGCGTATATTCACGGAAAACAACGTCGGCGACCCCGAGAAGGAAGAAGAAGTCCGTTCCAATGCCATAAAACTCATCCAGAGGGCGACCCAAATGGACGATACTCGAAGCGTACACTATTACTTTGCTGATCACACACGTCGCCTTCTCTTCTGGTTGGATCCGATGAACGCGAGGAATCTGGGTACCGACTTGCGAGGGGTCAGTGATGCAAAATGTAGATATGGCCATATCAGTATGTTTGCCATGCCCTTTCTTCCCTTTTCTGACACGCGTTTAGAGTATTTGGTCGAGTCACAGTACTGGTATGCTTCCTCGAGCGGGTTTCTCAGGTATTTTTGCACTTGCCTGGTCGCATTCTGGCACTGATCTCAGCTCAAGTATATCGTGTATGAAACGTAATCGAGGTCGCATTGTGAATACTACCCCCATAATCATACCCTTCCGAAGGTAGTCTTCGGGGAACGTAGGGGGATGCTCAATTATGCCAAGACGGGTACGTCCCTATTGTGAATTACCCTTCCTGCGTCCTTATTAACCCACCAGGCATGATGACTGCCGATTCCTCCACGAGTCCATTCGCACAAGATGAACTAGTCGCAATCCTGGACCTTGTCAACTCACTCAAGGGTACGTTTTCCTAGCTCATAACTTCTAGCCTTGTTATTGCTGACCTTCGGAAAAGACGACACGAGACTTTCTGATCCATACAATGTTTGGGTCATTGGTAAGGCTGCGCTCTATAGCGTCGTGAAGCATCTCCGATATCATATGAAGCACGACTGATGGCCTTTTTCAGTGGGTACGGTCATGACATTCCTTACCCGTCTCTCTGAACGTATCACTAGCTGAAAACCAGTTTTTGAATTTTTACGGTCAGCCGTGCGCACGTTTGAACGCAGATGTACCGTTGTTCGGGCAACAGACATGGAATTATCACCTCGCATTCAGAGTCATCAATATATTTCTGTTCGGGTCCCCGAAAGCGCATTCTGACCGACTGAAACGGGTCTGGGTTGACGGTGTCATCATCCAGCCCCGATGGAAAGATTTTATCAAAAGGCTCACGGACGAGTTGTCCCGGTACACGATCTTTGTGACTTTCTTTTCACTTGCGCGCTGGACGTCTCACTGTCCCTAGTCCACGGTGATGCTTGCCGTCAACTTTAGCTTCCTCTCTGTTCCCGGTGTTACCAACTCGAGCACCACCAAACTGAGTCCGACCCAAATTCTCATCTACTGTTCAGTTTTCTCAACGGTCGCATCTATCGTGTTTTCTTTTGCCTTGTCAAACAAGTATAGTGACCCAGGGCTTATGATCGCTAGTGCTGCGGTACGTTTCCATGGTGCATGTTATAGTTGCTCGGGGTTGCTCAACGTCGGCCACCATAGGCAGAAGCCATGCGGGCGCTTAGTCAATCGAATACCGGGATGGCGGGTCTTTCGATCATGCACAGTCTTCCG
>JBBPKF010000705.1:0-10391 GCA_038089175.1 Binderoboletus segoi | reverse complement strand
GTTCCTTGGATCTAGCAGCGCGTGCAACCTGGTTGCGTGCGTCAAACTGGCGCAGCAGATGGGATGGCGCGAGGGCCAGACGATCGTCACCATCTTGTGAGGCCTCCCCGACGCTCGGCTCGGCTGCGCGCGCTGACCGCGATGTGTTTCTTCAGGTGCGACTCTGGCAACCGACATTATTCCAAGGTGAGCTCTGACGGGTCCACTCGAACCCGCTTTGGTCTCACGAGGCGGCGCGATCTATTCGTGAACCAAAAAAAAAAGTTTTGGTGAGCGTTTCGCTGACCCGGGCGTCTTGCCATCCTCTCTGAGATCTGGAATCTGGCCATCTTGCCACGCAGGAACGACGACTATCTTCGACGCGCCGACATCTCCATTGATCAAACGATTGTCCAGGACCTCCTCGCGAAAAGAATCTATGGGGTGACATAATGTAATCAATAAAGCACGGTGAGAGTGCGAGAAAGAGAGCGTATGCGGATGTCTATGGTACAGATGCGTGTGGGGGGGCAAAATGAATACATGGTAACGTAGCCGGGGCTCAGAACGGCGAACGGTTATGATTGGCTCGGTGGCCACGGTGTCGGGAATAAAGTCGGGGACGTAAACGACGGTTTGGGCTGCCCGTTCTGAGCGGACGTTTTGGAGGCCGTCTGAGGGACGGCCGGGAGAGGGGAGACGCGAGCTTGGTCCTTGGACGGCGACACACTCAGAGACGCGTTCGCATGCCTGTCATTGTCGATGAGTTCTCTCGCACGAATCGCGACGACGTGGGAAAAAAAGGCACGCACGCAGGGTCTGTTGCGGGCGCTGCGGGCGGCGGGTCCGCCGTGATCTTGAGATAGCCAGCCTGCACCAAAAAGTCCCAGACGCGGCTGGTCTTGTTGACGTCGATCTTGACGAGATCGCGCGCCTCGCGTCGACGGAGCTTGCCTCCGCGACGCGCGTACTCGCGCACGAGCGTCTCCTTGATGACGAGATACGGCTTGGGCAGGATGCGCAGCTGCGAACAGAGCGCCTGCTCGGCGGGCGTGAGCAGATGCAGTGAGGGGCTGTTGGCCAAGTTCAGCGGGGCCGCTGAGCGGGATCCGGATCAGCGCGGCGAGTGGGTGGCGGGTCGAACGGACTTACGTGGTCGACGTGCCGAACCGGCTCCCGCGCCGCCGCCAGCCCCCAGTTTGGGTGTCGATTCTCGTTCGTGACTCTTGCGACCTTCGGATTCGCCTTGGAACTACGTCGGTCGACGGATGACGACGAAGAGAGGCACGACTCACGACCCGTTCCGCCGCGTAGCTGGTTGATGCGCTCGGAGGCATAGTAATCTCGCGACATGTATATCCCTCTTTCTCGAGCTTTCCTTTGTATGTCGGGCTACGCCCCCGCAAGATCACGCCTCCGGAAAAAGTACGATTAGGTACGAGGAACGACTGAACACGTCGTCTCCGCGCACGTCTAAAAATGCTGAACGAAAGAGCATGGGGACCCTCGCGCATGTCTAAAAAAACGCTACACAAACTCAGCAACAGCGTGGTGCACGACGAAAAAGACCACGATCAGCCCAACTTTCCTCGTATCGCGTCGCCGGCAAAGAGGAAAGGGACGGGTATAACTAGGTACGCGGGAAAATGCAACGCCAGACTAAAAAAACACAACACCGACGTGGGATCCGTGACAAAAAAAAAGTGTACGATCGACGAAACGGGGCAGAGGACTACAACAAACAAGGGGGGGATCGTGAACAGGGCCTGGTCGGAAGTACCCAGGAAAAGAAAGGAACGGAAAAAGGCTGGCCACTTTGTTTTCACATCATCAGTACTCGCAGCATGCTCCCCACAAACGCGGCCGAGATGGCCAGAGTGCCAAGAACGACTACCGGGGGTCCCGAACCCATGGCGCCCGAAGACGAGACCTTGCTTGATTGACTAGACGAGCCAGAAGATCCCGTCGGGGAGGCAACGCCGCCAGAGAGCATCGTGGTTCCCGCGACATCTAATGAAACGCGTGTGGATGACGTCAAGCGCGGAAATGAAACGGGGGAACGAACATTGGTCAAAAGTGGGAAGCGAATAGTTGGTCTCGACGTAGGGCCGGCTCTGGTTCGTGGCGACGCCCATGGGGACGATGTACTTGAACGCAGCCTTGAGCTGGTCGTAAAACTTGATGGCCTCGGACATGGTGAAGTTGTTGAGCTCGTGTGTCAGCATATTGGCTCCAACCTGGATGGCGTTTCAGCGAAGCGGCGCTAGAGTGGGACCGAACAACCATACGGATTTAAAGGTGCCGTTTTGTGCAAGGGAGATAAGCAACTCGTAGTAGTTGTCTACGTCGGTAGCGGTGATGTCGCCAGTTACAGCACGCCAGTCGTTGGAGTCGTACTTCCAGATGATGGTGCGGAGACCGAGCGCATGAGCGATGGCACGAACACGGTCGTCGACGTCACCAAAGGGAGGCTGCCAGAGAGTAAGCAAGGGCATGAATGATTAAGGAAAGGAGACGGACGCGCCAGCAGGTGGGGGTGACCCCGATGACAAGCTTGATTGCCTGGATCTACGACGGGTTAGCAAGGGGAGGGAAGAAAATAAAAAATCATACAGCTAGGAAGGGATAAGCGACGAAATGGAAAAGGAGGGTGGAACCTACTGTAATATAACTCTGCAAATACCTCTTCGTTTGTGAGGGCAGTCACTGAGAGGGGGTGAATAGAGATAAGGCGGGAGGCGGGAGTACGTACTGTAACGATGGGACCACGTGTCTAGGAAAGATGAATGCACGGCAGGAAGAAAAGGACGAAGAAGACGTACGGACGCAAATTTCGTGACCGTCTGCGAGGGCGCGCTGTGCCTCGAGAGGCCAGTCCATGACATTGCTGCCAATGTAAAACATGGCTGTGCGTAGTGAAGGCGGGGACAAAGCACAACCGGAGGGGACGCACTGGCTTTCTGATTTTTCTCCCGGAGATGATCATAGAAAGCATTATGAGAGCAGTTTGGACCATCGTCAAAGCCGTATCCAAGAGTGTTTGGCTGCGGGAGCGTAAGCGAGGACAAAAGGGGGTGCGGAGGCAGACCTCTGGAACAGCGGCGAGATCAGGGAGCAGGCCTGAGAGCTTTGGGGTGGTGCACCTGGAGTAGGTCCACCAGCAGTTGGGGTCGTTGGAAGGGTACGTAGAACCTGACCAGTCGCCCTGGAGGGAGCGGGGCTGGTTCCCGTTTGGGGCGATGTTGGGTATCTGGGACTGAATACTCTGGTATTTAGTTTGTGCGTTGGTATCATTTGCGACTATTGTCGCGGGAGTCCAGATGGGGGGGAACTTGCCCGCGGCGACTGCCTGGCCTGCGGGGGCGTAGTAGTAGGGAATGCACTCTTGGGACGGGTCTGGTGCGTAATGGTGATCGGTGGAGGTCCTTGGCAAGGAGGTGAGACTCACTCGTGATTTGTGCCTCGCCCTGCTCAGTAGAGCGGTCCTGGGCAGTGGCGAGTACAGCTGCGATGAGGGAAGTAAGGAGCGACGTGATACGCATTGTCGGGGAGGCAAAAAAGATGGTGAAGACGGGGAGGCAGAGTGCTCGTATGAGAAGGCGGGTCCTATTTTGAGCGCTGTGGTTCGTTCAATGTAACATCTACGTACAAAACCCATTGATGAAAGTGTTTGTAAATCGAAGGCCAAGAAATGTTTCATGGTGTAGCGTCTCCCTGGTAATCTGTGATGTCAGAGAACCCGGACATGGATCCAATCGTGCAAGTCGGGATGGGGTCATCCAGATCTTGCGTCCTTACCTTTGAACACGGCGAGTAGGAACTCGGGACGGGTGCTGGCAGCGCTGACACACAGGTCACTTTTAAGGGTCCTAGCAAGTTGTTAATTGTGTTCGATGGGATTCAGAAGGAACGATTATGGCACGGCGAAGTGTTGGACCGAATTCGGCGGAACCACCAACCGCCGACTCACTGGACCCCACCGACTTACCTTGTACTATGTGCTTTCAAACTAGGGCCACCGCTACTAACGGGGCCGCGGCTGAACGTCAACGCTCGCTCTCACTCTATCCGTGTTCACGAACGAGGACCCCATGCTAACATTTGATCACCCGTTCATTTGCTTCGCCGAGAACTCGTACAGAGCAGCATGATTTCCTACTGGCACACGCATTGACATTGGCGTCGAGCCTCACTTATCCAGGGCCCACATTCACAATTCGTCCTGTACTCATTCACCTAGACAGATACAGTGGGTCTCAGTCTCAGTCTTGCACTATCATTTCATTTCCTCGTTAGTTAGCACTGACAATTATTTTTTGCTCGAGCACATCTACATCGCACCTCTCGGCGGGTTTGCAAGCTTACTATAACATTCACTGGCATACCCTTCCTCTTCCCTCAGTTGCGTTGATTGTCTCATCTTGTCGTTACCCTACTTAGAAGGCGTGAGATCCAGCGATCGCCGTTGAATCTAATGGCGCACGTGCTAATGGCGCTAAAATGCTGGAAGCACCGGTCAAAATGCGGGTCGTATGGTTTGTAGGGTCTGGGCACACTAGGCATAGCTGGTCCTCCGGTATGTTTCCAAGTCACACGGAATCACCCTAGAACATACTCATCGGTGATACCGTATCAAGTGCGCTGCATTGAAATAAATACGATGGATGGAAGCATCAGATCAGCCCCATACCCCTTCCTGATCCTGTTCTGTCGTCTCGATGAAGTTCACAACCATGAACAGTGGCCTTGTTCTCGCATCCCTCTTTACATCTATGTCGGCAGGTGCTACATATATCCTGAGTGAGAGTATCATTGGAGAAGACTTTTACGGCGCCTTCAACTTTGAGGCTATCGTCGATCCAACCAAGGGTCGCGTGTAAGTGACGCTATGCTCATACACGATGGGATTCTTATGTTCTGTTTGTCCAGGAACTACGTTGACAGAGCGACAGCTCAAAGCTTGAATCTCACGTATGCCACCAGCGACACTTTCATCGTACGTGCAGACGACACTACCGTCCTCTCACCGACCGGGCCAGGACGGAACTCAGTTCGAATCCGTTCAAACAAACAGTACACGACTCATGTCGCCGTGTACGCACGAACCCACGCCCCGACTCGGCACATTTAGGTGACTTCTGTTTTCTTTCAGGTTTGATATGCTACACATGCCACAAGGATGCGGGTAAGCTCTATCCCGATACTGCATTCTCACATCGCCTTTACATCACTGATTGACGCTGAAAGTACATGGCCCGTGAGTTTTGCCTTCATGTGCTGCTCCACGGAGCATGGATAGCCGACGTTACTCGAATCTAGGCCGTCTGGGAAACCAATGAGTTCAAGTGGCCTAATGGTGTACGCTTGTTTTACATCTTGGGAGATACATATGTGGCACTGACCCCCTTTACAGGGTGAAGTCGATATCGTTGAGGGCATAAACGACGTGGGGCCGAATCAATCCACGCTTCATACGAGTGCTAGTCAGTAGATCTGTTGTTCGCTCCTCGAGCTATGGTTAACACCGCTCGTCCCAGATTGCACGATCCCCGCTTCTGGCGTTGCGCAGCTCGGGTAAGCAGGGCATACATGTTATGGGCGTCTCTTACCAAGATGGTGCAGAACGACTAGTTCCACAGACTGCAACGCTGCAGGTGTGTTGCACTCTGGTTTCCCGCTATAAAGCACGGCTCACCGTGCCCAGACAATTTCAATGCTGGGTGTATAGTCCAATTCACCCAGGGCTACAACAGTTTCGGTCCCGATTTCAACAAGGTCGGTGGTGGATGGTACGCCGTTCGGTCCCCAGAGTTGATTGACTGTCTCACAAAATCCTCCAGGTACGCCATAGAACGCACAGACAATCACATCAGCGTCTGGTTCTGGGAACGTGGTGATGCATTGGCGCCTATTGATGCAACCCGTGGTGCTCCCACTATCGACACGAGCAACTGGGTAAGTCATGGCCCCTTCCGTCCTTCCTAGAACCCCCCAAATGGATTATTTTCAGGGAACACCAGCCGCGTACTTCCCGAACACGTACTGTGACTTGGCAAGCCACTTTGATGCTAACAACATCATCATCAACCTGACATTCTGTGAGTTTTACTCGAGCATTTCGCCGTACATTCAAGGGACGTAGATTTGTGAAGGTGGTGATCGAGCCGGTAACTCAACCGTTTATGCCGCTGCTGGGTGCCCTTCGAACTGCACTGGTATGTCGCTTTCTCCTTCCTGACCCCAATAGATTTGAATATCCCACCTTATTCCTCCTCC
Organism: Binderoboletus segoi; assembly: GCA_038089175.1. NCBI lineage: Eukaryota > Fungi > Basidiomycota > Agaricomycetes > Boletales > Boletaceae > Binderoboletus > Binderoboletus segoi. The sequence continues at coordinate 4,136 of JBBPKF010000705.1, read as the reverse complement.
TAGACCATGTGAACAGTAAGTCACAAGATTATCTCATACCCTTCCCGCTGATTCCAGCCCGATGGAGACAACCCGACAGCTTTTGCTGAGGCATACTTTCAGTTTACGTCCATCAATATCTATGAGGGCCTAGAGACAAGGGCGATTGAACAATAGACTCTTGCCTTTCTTATTTAACGACTGTTCGGGTATATAATTATTTGGCTGAGACTGTGGCGGGTCAGTTCGCTGGTAGCGTTCCTCGATCATTTTGCAACTGGTCGTCCATCCGCTTTGGATTGATCGCATCGAATACGAGTCGGGAATCACCTGAGCATGTGCATTACCTGGGGCACATTCTGTCTCAGGACTTGGACGGATCCTGTGCTGATAGGGAACACTCGTAGACAAGACAACATGGGTTTTCGACCCCAAACACTCACTCGTAGGCACGTGGTGATGGTATTTGGATTAAGTTTGATGATCAAAATAAGTAATCCTCTGCTTGAATCTTGGCCTGTTTGGTATGGAGGCTGCCGCCAGCGTTAGCTGAGTTTGTGCCGATTTGGTCATCCGACGGACTTGACATGCTTCATACGCGAGGTTTCTGGAGCTGCGTGACTTCATCCGAGCTTCTTGGAGATCTCATCGATCCGTGAAGCAGCAGCCACGATGGACGACAAGGCCGTGCCGCCGCGGGAGCCATGGCCCATGATCATTGCCCACGCAATTGATGTCTTTTAACGATTGAGCAGGATACATATGCCATCAGCGAGGAAAAGCGGAACGGCACGAAATCGGGAAAGTGGGCAGTGCAACTGGTAGCGCTGCTTCCTTGTGCTGTATAGTAGGAAGCGGCAGAACCCGCTTGGTTGCTGGGTTACATACCACGAAATATTAAGTACATCGATATTCCTACTTATAACGGTTTCCACGGACATTCGTCCCTTTCCTCTGAGGCTTCTGCCAGGCGCGATAGTCGGACAGTGACGTTTCATTGAGAGGCCTACGCCTCTGCCACCATCGAAAATACGTATCACCCCACTGGTCGACACCATAGTGAGCCATGACAAGAGGAGAAGGCTAGTAGTGGTTCCTCGAGAGCTCGATCGATGCATTTTGCTAGGTGAACGATCATGCAGAGTTCCTTGATTGTCGATCGTCTCGACCACTGTGCATCCGGATCGTCCCGGATGGCTGAGTGGTCACCGTGCTTCGGAGTCGGAATTCTTCAAATCCCATCCGCCTTGAACTTCCATGTTGCATCCCCTCTTCAAGAAAACTCCAGCTTACTAACCATGCAAATGCGGAGGTGGTGGTCGAGTGCCAGGGTTGTGATTCCGAGGGTAGTATGAAGTGAGTCTTCTCCGACCAGAGGACCAACGCTCAATAAATACATAATAGGCTAAGGACACGTTGACTTGCTTCTTTACGTATCATTACCGCCGTCGGCGGAGCCCCATAAGTGAGTTGGAGCACTCCCCTCTGGATCGAGGGGCCCAGTTACTTAGCGGGTGATCGATTCCCCCAGCTGGTCTAGGTGTCAAAGCGAACGAAAACTCTCAGCGATCGAGGTGCAAACCGTTTCCGGACTTTCCACTGACTTGCTAGCACGACGGGCCCACGCAAGACCCAGACTGGGCGCGCGTCAATCGGTGGTAAAGCAGTCAGGGATTTGTTCTCGTATGTGTGCGACCTCGCTCGGGAGTTCGCCGCTAGGGTTAGTTAAATGCATGACCACATCGTTCTCGTTAGTCCCAAGCACCCATGATCACGGTCTCTGCCGCTTAGCATTGCTCCCGGTTTTACCATGAGGATGAGTTGTTCATTATATCTGGCCTGCCGGTTGTGTCAGGGTAGGCACCGTCTCCTTCCTCTGTGATGCTGTACTGTCAGACGGCTAAGCATCCTCTGGTAGAAATCTGCTGAGAAGTCCTCATCGAGCTATAGTACGTGCTTCTACACAGCTTCCTGGTACAGTTTTAACAGCGACCCGAGTAGCTCGACACTCCGTTCACGACCGCTCACGATGTCTGACGGGACTGCTTCCCCAGGGATGGAATCCCTCGCCTACATCCGGCCAGCTTTACGATCACTCATCCTCGCGCACACATTCCTGACTCTCCTGGCCCCCCTTATTTTCGCATTACTCCACTATTCAACCCCTCGCAGTCGCCGCCAGCCTATATTCATTCTCAATGCCATTGCCATTGCAATGGCATTTTCTAACGGGGTGATTGCGGATACCTCGGGGGTAAGCTGTCCGTTTCTACTCCGTTTGTCACAAAGGGTGATTATCTTCAAAGATTCATGGTATCCTTTCGCCCCAGGAAGCCTTACCGCCCATGGTGCGTCTCTTTTCCATTCCACTGACATCTGGGTTCTGGCCTCATGGACGTGATTTCAGCTGTATATCTGGAGCGGCATCTTGGGCATCTTTGAGACGATGCTAGTAGATCTCATCCTACTCATACGCCTTGTCGCCGTGTATCCCCTCAGTCGGGTGGGCCTCGGACGGTTTGTACTCATCACTTGCCTCCCAATTCTTCTCAAGATTGTTCGGGGGATCAACGTCACCGTCTTTCTCAAAGTCTTATCCGATCTCGTGAAAACCAGCGGCATGAACGCGATCCCTGCATACTTTGCATTGCCGTACCTGAAAATCGAATGGGCAGCTCAGGTCGTGGATAACACGTCAGTGCCCCGTTTCCCACGACGTGATGAACGCTGAACGCAGTTCCTTAGCTACGCGTCTGCCATGTTCCTTTGGGCCATTCGCAGCCAGAGCACCGGCAGCGAATGTCCCAGCAATTGTAGCAGCACCGTACAACGTATGAAGTCGTCGAGTTTTGCTCTTTCTCGACGCTCACCCTCTTTTTCAAGCGACCTTGGGCCATCGCTTGCGATTCCTCTTCCGCATCGCGCTCTCCAATTTCGTTATTCCGACCCTTTTCTCGATCGTCCAGCTGGCCATCAGCTTTTCCAACGTCTCGTGGGACTACGTGGGCGACGTCATATATGTGAATAATATGGTCTCCGTTTACGGCGTCGTGTTCGCGAGCGTGTGGGCGGGCAAGGAAAGTCTACGGAGTTGGAAGGAGACGACTCAGGCCAGGCGGTATTCCAGCTCGGAGAGCGGCAATCGAAAGAGACGCGCGGGTGACACCCTTGGAATCGGGACATGGAACGTGGAGACGGGTCCCACGTCATTCTCCATCGCGGACACCGCGGGCGGTTGTCAGAGCGATGGGCTGGACGGCTCGGATGGGAACAAACAAGGTCAGTAACGCGGTCTTGGTTGTAGAGCGGGCTTTGATCTCAGCATATCGTTGTCGTCGACGGCACGGTTCTTCAGGGTTTTCGGGTGTCGACCTCGAGGTTGGCCATGACATGGCGGTGTTTCCGCTCGCAAAAGGATAGAGTCAGGTTCCGCCCCTGCTCACCGTCCGTGGGTCACGTGGCGGTACCTGAGCCCCCACAAGACGGTGTGTATTTTGCGGAGGGGATCACCACCGCTTTATCATTGATTGCATGGTACGATAGCTGAGAGGGCAGGGTGAATCGTCGTCATCAGAGTTCGTCCAGGTTCGGGGATGGGTGTTACCAGTGGCACGGCCACCCTGGGGCAGGCACTGTCCCAGCTGCGCACGTTGTAGATCGAGCGACGGGAGGTTCCGACGAGTCGAACGGCTCGTTTCGGGGAACGTCTGCGCATCGTACAAGGGAGCGAGCGGATGGGGCTTTCGTCACCACATTTAACCGCCGCTTGCCAGCCTGAGTATGTGATTAGACTGGACGAATTGGTTTTAGCCTTGTGCCTCGGGTTGCTCAGCAGAAAATATGACTGACCAAGGGAGAACTTGAAGGGCGGGGGGCTGGGACTGTCACACATACTCCAAGTTTTGGTGCGTTCGCGGAAGAAGCTGATGCCATGAACTCTTTTTGCCCCCGTACGGCAGTGATGCTGTCTAAACTCGAACTACTGTAAACGGAGAAAAGTATGTGTGCCTTGGCGAGAAGAGATGGTGGCTCTCGGGCACCTCCGAGCGGGTTGAGAGTTCGAGCTGTACACGCCATCAACGAGATTGCAAAATGGCAGTCGAAAGCGAGTTCTGGAAGCAGTGGGGCGCGGCTCCGAGTCCGGCCGCCACCGTAAC
>JBBPKF010000704.1:0-10397 GCA_038089175.1 Binderoboletus segoi | reverse complement strand
TTCCATCTTGTTCTATACTGTGTCATCCACAGCAGTTTCTCTTTCCATACCATTCCATCTTGTTCTATACTGTGTCATCTGCAGCAGTTTCTTTTTTATTCTTTCACATTCCATGCCAACCCTCAAGTGCTTCCTCTCTGTATACAAGTTGCTACTGTGCACTGTGTTCTGTATCTTGTTCTTTTTGTGCCTCCCTGCAATCAGAGCAACTTCTTTCTTAGGCTTCATCACCCTAAGTTAGCTATCTCAACCTTGTGGTGTGCGCTGTCTTGCACAGCTGTGTCCTCGAAGTGTTGCCTTGCCATGACACAGTTATCTTGTTCCTACTGTGGATATTGTCAAGCCCCATGTAGTGTCAGACTTGAAGGGTGCTCTCTCACCTTGTATGTCATCCAGCCATAGCTGTAGGAAGTCTAGCAATCTGCTAGAAGAACTTGCAAGTCTCTTGCTTGCAGCATAACAGTTGCTGTCCCAGCAGCAAAGGTTACCCCCACTGACACCCTTTCTTGGTACCTCTACCTAGCAACAATTTTGGACAATAAATATGTAACTATCCTCCCTGACCACCTTTTTATTCAAACCTTGGATTGTGCCATTGCCTCCAAACTTGCCCAATCCACCACTAATGACTCCTTTGTCACAAAGGCACTTAATGCCTTGTCTAATGGCTCCTCCCTCCTTCCTCAGGCATCCTCTACAGACTGGATATACAACGGAGGTATACTCTATTATCAAAATAAGATTTACATCCCCAGCATGCTCCACAAAGATCTTGTTGCCCATCATCATAGCTTAGCTGCATTTGGCCATGGAGGGATCTTCTGAACTCAATCTTCAATTATGAAGGATTACTGGTGGCCCAGATTATCCACCTTCGTCCAAAAGTATGTCCAGGGTTGCCCCACCTGCCAGGCAAACAAAGTAAACACTCATCCCACCAATCCTCTGCTCTCCCCTATTCCATCTCCTTACACTCACCCATTTCAGCAATTGTCTGTGGATCTTATCACTGACCTTCCTCTCTTGGGGGGCGATGACTCTGTCATGGTCATGGTAGACCATGGACTCTCAAAGGGGGTAAATTTCCTCCCTTGCTCTAAAACAATCAATGCAGAAGGAGTTGCCTCCTTATTCTTCAAATATGTTTTCCCTAGATTTGGATTACATGACAAGATTATCTCAGACAGAGGCCCACAATTCACTTCAGCATTCTCTCAGGAACTGGCTCAACTCCTTGACTATGACATTGCCCTATCCACCACCTATCATCCACAAACAGATGGACAAACAGAACGAACAAATCAAGAACTCAAAACATATCTCTGTTTCTACTTCCAACAAAATCCTTCTGCTTGGACAAACTTCCTTCCCATAGCTGAATTCTGCCACAACTCTGCTGTTCATTCCTCCACCAAACAAACCCCATTCTATCTAATGATGGGATATGAACCTAGAGCTTATCCACCAATTGGCAAAACCTTTCTTCCTGCCTTGGAAAAACACCTTTCCCTCCTTGATTCAGCCAGAGAAGAAGCCAATGTGGCACATCAAAAAATGTGCCTGGTGATGAAAGATTGGATCAACTCCTGCTTTAAACCCTGGAAACAAGGGAACAAAGTATGGCTGGAAGCAAAAAACTTACACTTCCCAGGATCTCACCCAAAACTCTCTGCTTGAAAACATGGACCCTTCCTCATTGAAAAAGTCATCCCCCCCCCTTGCTTACAGGCTAAAACTACCCCCTACATGGAGGGTTCACCTGGTATTCCATGCTTCACTTCTCTCCTCCTTCATTCAAACAAATGAATTTGGAACTCCATTCCTGGAACCACCCCCAATGGAAATAGAGGGTGATTCTGAATATGAAGTGGAAGCCATTTTAGGACATGGAGGCTCTAAACACCATCAGCAGTTCCTGATCCAATGGAAGAGATATTCATCAGTGAAAAATACCTGGGAACTGAGTACAATCTGGACCACTCTTCCGCCATCCTCCTTGACTACAAAGCATGCCATCCCTCCATCTTCCCACCATCACTATGACGCTTAAAGGAAACAAACACAACATTGTTCTTGGCATCCTCCTCCTTGCTGTCCTTATTCTGGTCGTCACTGTAATCATTGTCAAAACTCTACCGCAAACATGACCTCCCCCAACCCTTTGTCATACCCATCCTCCCCCACAGCTGTAGCATCCCAAACCCCTGAAGTTTTACTGCATGCCTCAAACATCATAAACATGAACCTACCTTTTCATGTCAATCACCTCCCACCTTTTGAACATCGTCTTATGATTGGAGCATTCCTTGCACACACTCCACTTATTCTCCTAATCAAAAACAACCCTACTTACTGCTCCTCTCACATTTTACCTGGATTAGTCTGCATCTACCTCACATACTGTTCTTTATGCCTAGCCTTTGATTTTTCCCCAAACAATGTCAACTTCCTGGCAGCCAAAGCACTCCCCTCCACTCTCAACCATCTTCATAACCAAACCCTAGATACTCTATATGATGAGGGGTTAGGAATGATTATTGATTCCCTTGACCCCACCCTAGCTCATCCATACTTACTTCTGATCCTTCTCACTCTCTCTCCAGCTGACATCAATGACTATTTCACAGAGGATGCGGCTGCTTCCCTCAGACACCCCCTCATTCCTTTCCCTACCATGTACACTTTGGCTGAGCACATCATGAAACTTCCTCTTCTCCCTGCATTCCAACTTTGAACCAATTGGCAAGGAAGAGTTAGAAACTGGGCAAATACTTCTTTGATCACTGAGGAACACCAACTTGAATCATCCATGGTAATACCAGACACCTGGGGAAATGCATTACAAAGTCAACCCTCATCCCACTTAACCTCCCCCCTCCCTACTAGGCTATCCCAGATGTGCATCATTTGCATGTCAGGCAACCATATCACCATCAAATGCCCATCATATGAATGTCCCTACTGTCACCAACACCAACCAGGTCACCTGGAACCCAACTGCCCTTTTCGTCAATGTAGACATTGCAGGAGAAGGGGTCATATTGTTGACAATTGTCCTTTTCGACAGGGAGAACTGGCAAACTACAAGAGTGGAGATGACGAACCACCATCCTTGGAACATAATGAGGGAGTTTAAGCTTCAGATATGGACCCTTGCAGCTAGAGGGGGGGTAATGTTACAATTTTACCTTTCCCATGTCATCACTCCTTGGTTTCTTCTCATTATTATCACTTTTCATCAGACCCTCTTGATACTATGGCTCATTTGCATTGTTCTCAGACTCAGGCCTCTCCTCTAAGTATCATCTCCTTACTGGTACTTCATATCCCCAGCCTTCCCATCCGATATCTCAGCCTATATGTCATTTCTTCTCAGTCAGCACAGTATGGGTTTGTCATTCGCCTTCTATTAGCTTCCACTGCATTCCCTGCTGCATGTTTCATGACTCACCATTTCCTTTTTTAACTTGTGGTCCATGCTCAGTATCCTAAGTAGAAAACCCCACATTGTGTACCTTAGTTACCTAGCTTGATCTGTGCAATCCTCACACAATCTTCCTCAAACTCGAGTGTCAGAATCCTTGCCTGAACATTTGCAGAAATCTATTGGTCTTGAAATATATCAAGATGCTACTTGTACAGAGACTTCCTAGCTTAAGGAAGTCCAGATCCAATTTTGGTGCACTTGTTGAAGACTGCGTCACACTCTGTGTGACACTTGATGCAATTAGGGCACTCTGCAATGAGGTTGAAAGGGCACATACCTTGAACCAGATTGGCACCCCAATGCCTCATGCTTCTCAGCTCCATCTCCTCAAACATTTCGTGAACTGCCAACCTCATCTGTTCCATAAAAAAGTCCAAGTCAGTCTGGAGATTTTCAACTGCATTCTCAACCACATCTCTGACCATGCAGTCTTCCACTCGGAATCCAATCATCAGCAGCTGCCTATAGCAATCCAGCTCGCAATTTTCTTGAACCATGTGGGCCACTACAAGAATGTGATAACACCTGAGGATGTTGCCCAATGGGCAGGTGTCAGCATTGGCTTGGTGATCAATTGCACAAACTGCATGATGGTGGCCATTCTCACCCAACATGATGATTTCATCTTCATTCCTGTGGCTGACTTGATGGACACAGAGCTGGTGCAAGCATACATGGAGAGGAAGTCATGCATGGCATGGAATAGAGGAATTTTCACAGCAGACAGATCAATGTTCAATTTATTTGAAAAGCCCTCAGTTTTCGGCAACACATTCATTGACTGGAAAGGCAAATTTTCATTAAACTGTCAGGTAAAGCAAGAATGTACCTGGTTAGCAATATTACTGACATGTAGTAGCTTGTTGTGATGCCACACAACCTCCTCATCATTGATTACAGCCTGGGACATCCTGGCAGCATCCATGATGCATATGCATTCCAAGGGATGGAAATGGGAAATGATCCAGGTTTGATTCCCAAAGGCCACTGGATCTGGGCTGATAGTGCATACCCCATGAAGCCATGGTGTGTGGTGCCTTTTAAGGCCATGTGAAACATGCCATTGTCATGGCCACAGAAGCTGTATAATCAACATCTATCAAAGGCATGTATCTCATTCTACCTCATGTCAGCTGTCAAAAACATTCCCCAAAGGTTCACGTATGTGTTGAACATGTGTTTGGGGCTCTCAAAGGGCAGTTTCAGTCACTGCAAGAGCTTTGTCTGCAGATCCATTCCCTAGAAGATGTGAGGTATGCCATTTACTGGGCTCAGTGCTGCATCATCTTGCACAACATGGTTATCCAATTTGAGGAGATTCTAGGAAAGGAAACATCAGTAAAGTGGGCATGTGGAGAGGCACATCAGGTGGTTCATGAAGTAGATCCAGTGATGGTGATGGTTCCTGCCAGAACTCCAGGACAGCAGTTTCATGTGACATTGATGCAGGACTTGTTCACCATGCTTGGGAGACATGAGTACATTGTGGAGGGAAATGTGGGGTAGGTTGCACTACATGCATTGCAGTCAAAGAACATGTATTGTGGTTGAAAAAATACACCATCTTCAGATACAGCACAGAGCACAAGGGGCTAACTTGTATGGAATCTGGGATTACAAATGTGGGAAGTCGTTCCACTTTGGGATCAGAATGAGTGGCTGCATGATGAGTTCTAAAGGGGAAGGTGTTAGCCAAATGGTAGGGTAGAGAGGTGAGGGTGATGAGAGAGCAGAGGATCTGATATACTGGTGTTGTCAGCTACTTTGTGTCAGAGTGAATCAAGCTGGATATGTTAGATGAAGACTGGGGATCTATTCCATAATTCAGGCAGTAATACATGGGGGTTTATATACTACAACAGGTGGCATACTGATGGGTGGCTCAAGGGCCTTTGACTGGGGATATGACATAGCGAAGTACAAAGAAACAAGGGAACAAAGGTGGATGTGGGGTGTATCGACAAGGGAGAAAGTAGTCATGGTGGGCATGACTGCATTGAGGGTGGTCAAGACCATTTGTAATGTGATTCAGTGTTAGAGTCAGCTTGGATCGGTGTGTGAATGACCTGTGTTTCTTACACCTCTCTCACACTTTGAATTGCAACCATCCTCGATTGCTGGTGAACTTAAGCATCTTCCTCAGCAAGGCCTGCAAGATTGGCAGGATCGATGAATTCAGTGATTGAGAGATGTGTGGGTGAACAGGAATGGTATGGAATAAGGTGAAATGCCATGAAGTGGAGCCTGGAAAGGGTTTCATCAATCTCAGTGAGATGGTATGATCCGCCAGGGTTAGTATGGGAGACCACGACCATAGGTCCAAAATAGTGTGGACAGCACTTTGCATTTGATGCTGGCTTGATCTTCTTGTTGAGTACCAAGATGAGTGAGCCTGGAGCAAAGTTGTGATTGTGGATGGCATGGGCGAAACATCGTTTGAAGTCAGCAATGGACTGATAGTGGCTCTGTATGACCCGTGTCCAGATCTTGTCAAGGTTGTGGTCTCATTTGGCAAGCTGACGTGAGCAGACAGCAATGAGCTCCACTGTGGATAGATGGCTAGTAATGGGGGGAGTGAGAAAGGTGACTTCGACAATGTCAAGTGGGATCAAAGGTTTGACACCATGGGTCATGTAGTATGGCAAGTGTCTGGTTGACCTGCAGGTAGTGACATGGTCAGCCCAGAAGACATATGGCACGAAAGTGGGCCATTGGATGATATTGCCCTTGCATGCCTTGATGAGCAAGTCACAGATGGTGCAGTGCAAGTGCTCGACAATCCCATTAGCCTTTGAATTGTAAGCCAAAATATGAATATGCTGGATGTGATACTTGTCTGTGAATAGTCAAGTGCTGCAATGAAGGGCATCCCATTGTCCATGACGATTTCCTTGAGTCCTCCCCATCTGCATAGTACTTCCTCGAACAGAAAGGCCCCTATTGTCTGTCCTGTTTCATTCTTCAACTTGTGCCATTCTGGCCATCTGGTGAGCAAGCAGTGAGCCTGCACAATGTACGAGTAGCCTTGGGCAGATGGCATGTGCATTGAGTCGACATGTGCCTTGTGGAATAGTGAGGCAGGCATTGCAACTACAGGTGGAAGAACAACCTTGTCCATGGACCAGGTCTGGCACTGATGACAGGTTTTGATGTACCAGGCGACATCGTCAGTGAGGGATGGCCACCAGAAGCAGTCTGTAATAGTCCATTTTGTAGCAAAGATGCCCTTGTGTCTGAGCTCGTTGTGCATTGTGCACAGGATGCAGAGGCAGTCTGGTGTGAACAGAACAAGTTGGTGTTGCCCATGGGGTTTCTTGTGCCAGAGACAGTTCCTGGTGACAAAGAATTCCATTGCACATTTGACAAAGTGGGCTTGGTGTGAGTCAGAGATGTGAGGTGGAATGGATAGGGTGGTAAGGAAGTGCTGAATGTGCATTACCTTGTCATCATGCTGCTTCATCTTGTTATTGATTGGGATCTGGATGTCACCTTTGCCAATTGTCATTGTGGTGAGCATCATCACATGTTCTCCTTCCCCACACTTCTGAAATGCAGCCACTTTCCCTGTAAATCCTCCAGCAATCCAAACTCCACAACCTAATACCTCATCCATCCATCCTTCTACCTCCTCCTCTGATTCCCAATCACCCTCTTCATCCTCCTTGTCCTTTCTTCTCCTGGATAAACCATCAGGTCCTTGATGACAGAAAGCCAGAACATGTTTGAGCTCGAAGTCAAAGGTGAGAATTCCTGTGATCCATTGATTCATTGCAGCATTAGGCTGTATGTCAGGGTTATTGAGCATTCCTCAGATATATTTCGCATTGACTTCAACAACCAGCTTCTTCACTCAAATAATCCAAACCTTGACAGCACAAAGTGCCCAAAAAAGGCCATAGAGCTCAATTTTAGCTTGTGAGTACCATGCCTCGTGATTGTTCCATGTGATAGAGCCAAATCGAGAGGGATATTGCTGGCCATCCAGACCATCCTGGAAGAGGATGAAGCCCACAGCAATATGTGACAAGTCGATGATAAGAACAACAGGGGTGGGAGATGAATAGTTGATGGGGTGAATAGCAGAGGATGAGGCAATGGTGGACTTGAGGCAGTTCATTGCCACCTGTGCAGCATCATTCCACATGAAAGGGGTGGCCTCACAAGTGAGCTCAATGAGTGGGCAGGCAATCTTAGCATAGTTACAAATCCAATTGTGGACAGTGCCTGTGGTACCCAAGAAGGCTTGAACCTCTGTGTGGGATTAACACGGGCTGGGCCAAGAGGTGATTTTTGAAACTTTTGACTGGTCAGGAATGCGTCCTTCATAGTTGCACATCTGTCCAATGACAACCACCTCTGGAACACCAATAAAGAGTTTCTTTGCCAATACCATGGCACCTGCATGCCTGAGGTGATAAAGAACTCAATTGACATCAGTACAGTGTTCCCAGACAAAACAATGGATGCTGGGGTTGTCTGGAATGGTCTCCTGTGTTCCATCTGGTCACTCATAGCAAGTACGGGGCCCAAGTACATTGATGTCATCTTGAAAGTTGGGTGCAATGTCTATTTCATCTTGTAGAATGAATGTGACATCATTCTGAAAGATGGCTGGGGAGTCTGTCCATCCCATTGGAAGTGAGGTGAGGCAGAAGGTTCCCAAGGGTGTCTGGAATGTCATAACATCATGAAAGTCTTCTGCAAGGGCATGATGGTCAAAGCCAATGAACAAGTCCATCATAGTATAGATGGAATGGCCTGCAGATTGTTCTGCAAAGAGTTCAACATACAGCAGAGTTGTGGCATCCTTGACAGTGACTGCATTCAGTGGTTGCAGGTCATGGACAATGTGCACTGAGCCATTCTTTTTTGTGACGCAAAACCACTTGGACTGATAGGAGCTGTTAGAGGGCTCATAGACTCCCAATGCAATCTTGGACTTAATAAGTTGGATGACTTCATCATGGATGCCAGGTGGTATCAGTGGCTGACAATGAATTCATGGGGTGTGCTCAATGGTCGGAATGACGACAGGTAGAAAGTAGTCATCACAAAAGTGGCCCTTTTCTGACTCATCCCATGCAAGCCCAAGTTTGTTGTTCAAGAGGACCTGGGCCACAAGCTTCTGCTCCTCTGGCCATAGAAAGGAGTTGGAGAAGACCCTGAGATTATTCAGTCATTCCTGTGTGAGACACTGACCTGGTGTGAATTCAGATGGGTGGGAGAGTAATGAAGGAAGCAACAGAAGTGGGTCTTCAGGAAAGCAGTGAATTATGCAGGCATGGTCTGGCATTGTAGTAGCAACAGGCTTGACCCAGTTTGTGACCTTTTTGTAGGCTAGCACCCATCGCACTGGATCAATGTCGAAGGTCTGCCTGAGCTGATAATTAGCAAGCAGGGTTCCAGAGAGAGACAAGACTGCCTTATGCCCTGGGTAGCTGTGAGTGCAAGTGTGAGAGTATTGTGGGGCTTGCACAGAAAGGCATGCATTGACATGGAAATGACACAGTGATTGGTCAGATCAACTGGGTCATGAATGGTAACATACATAGTGTCATCAGTCTCCTGTTTTTCAAGGCAGACAAGACATTGCCATGGTCGGCCAAGCAGGAGCTTGTATGGGGCAACTGGCATGACATAGGCTTGGGCCCATGTGATTAGGCCATCAACAGTGATTTCAAGCATTTCAATACAGCCTTTCATGGGCTGCAAGTTTCCATTTGCTGTCTGCATTGTCATGCCTATTCAGTCATTAAGTGGGGCATCCAGCACCTGCCAGACATCCTCACAGATGACAATGATCTCTGAACCTTCATCCAGCAATGTGACCTCTTGAATTTTGCCATTGAGCATCACAGAGAGTTCTCAGAGTGGAGTTGCATGCTCAATTTGAACGGGAGGAGATGTACTGGCAGTGGCTGTGAAAGGCGTGGGAATGCGGTGAGTGTGGCAGTAGTCAATGGCCTCCCTGCACAAGTCCAGACTGATGGCAAGAAGATCAGCTATAGACACACTTGGCACAGGGGTTGTGAGAATTGTCTGGTAGATGTAGTGGACAGCATCCAGTGAAACAGCCTTTGACTCATATGTGTATGCTGGGGTTGGCCATGGCTGTTCCTTGACAGGAGTGTCTGACAATGGCTGGTCTAATGTTGGTTTGGAAGATTGAAAGGGTTCCAGAGTTTTTACTGCTGTGACCTTGGCTTTGGAGCATGTAATAGCAAACACATCTGTCTTGTCATCATCAACCACCTCTACCATCACAGCATTATTGTCAGCGACTTTCGTGCAGTGAAAGAGGTAAGAGTCCATTGTCTCCATATCTGTTGTGACAAAGACATTTGTGGCCACATGTCCATGTGCAGAGGGACTTCCCATCTGAAACCTGAGTCTCTGGTGGTCGTTGTTACTGGTAGAGGTGTAGCCTTTCAGTAGTGCTCATCAATGGTTTTTTTGAGATTTCCTGCAGTGGGGTGACAATGGATTCATGTACCATTGGGGAAGGTCAGAATGCCATTAGTGTGGGTTACTTGTCCTGCATGGATATATTCATCGACAAATGGACAATCCCACAGAAGGTGATTACTGTCACACATGTAACATAGCAGGGATGCAGCAGCAGCCAGATGGTGTTGTGGGCCCAAAGTGACATTCCCAAGCTGTCGAGTGGAAGGGGAGGTCCATGCCTGTGCTGCAGCAGGGGCAAGACAAATGAGGCATGTGTATAGTGCCAAGTATGAGATGTCAGTAATGTCAAGAGTATGCATTTTTCATGCAAGCTCCTCCACCTTGTCCATCTGAGACTTGGAGAGTGCAGTGGAGTCGAATGAGACCTTCTTTGTCCTGACATCCCTTCACACATCTTTTTTGTGATCTTTTACATCTTCATCATCAGAGTCCAGGTAGATTT